>JBAIAC010000464.1:0-97175 GCA_037349315.1 Chelydra serpentina
GAAGTACAACCAGCGCAGCGTGGAGGATGCCCTGCAGCACCTCAAGTCGGGGTGAGGGCAGGAGGTAGGGGGTGGGGCTGGAGGGAGATGGGAAAGGGGCGGGGCCAGAGGGAGGTAGGGCGGGGCAACGACAAGGGGGTGGGGGTCAGAGGGAGGTGGGGCAGGGTTAGGAAGAGGGGGCGGGGCTGGAGGGAGATGGGGAGGAGGGCAGGGCCAGAGGGAGATGGGACAGGGCCAGGAGGAGGGGGTGGGGCAGGGCCAGGAGGAGGGGGTGGGGCAGGAGGGAGATGGGGCAGGGCCAGGAGGAGGGGGCAGTGCCAGAGGGAGATGGGAAGGGGGCGGGGCCAGAGGGAGATGGGAAGGGGGCGGGGCCAGAGGGAGATGGGGCAGAGCCAGTAGGAGGGGGCAGTGCCAGAGGGAGATGGGAAGGGGGCGGGGCCAGAAGATGGGGCAGGGCCAAGAGGAGGGGGTGGGGCAGGGCCAGGAGGAAGGGGTGGGGCAGGAGGGAGATGGGGCAGAGCCAGTAGGAGGGGGCAGTGCCGGAGGGAGATGGGAAGGGGGCGGGGCTGGAGGGAGATGGGGCAGAGCCAGTAGGAGGGGGCAGTGCCGGAGGGAGATGGGAAGGGGGCGGGGCCAGAGGGAGATGGGGCAGAGCCAGTAGGAGGGGGCAGTGCCGGAGGAGATGGGAAGGGGGCGGGGGCTGGAGGGAGGTGGGGCAGGGCCAGGAGGGGTCGAGGCCAGAGGGAGATGGGGAAGAGGGCGGGGCCTGGGGCAGGGGGTGGGGCCGAAGAGGTGAAGGGTGGGGGAAAAGTGGGGCGTGGCTGGGAGAGCAGACGGGGTTAGTACAGTGTTATCGTGCCCCACACCTCTAACCCCTGCCCCCGAAATGCTGCCATCGCCCCCCCCCCACCGCTGCCCCCCAGGAAGCTGGACGCCTTCATCTACGACGCGGCCGTGCTGAACTACATGGCGCGGAAGGACGAGGGCTGCAAGCTGGTGACCATCGGCAGCGGGAAGGTCTTCGCCACCACCGGCTACGGCATCGCCCTGCAGAAGGGCTCCCGCTGGAAGCGCCCCATCGACCTGGCGCTGCTGCAGTCCTGGGCGACGGTACGCACCGCCCGGACACCTGGGTTCTCTGCCCGCGCTGGGAGGGGGGTGGGGGCTAGTGGTTAGAGCGGGGGGCTGGGAGGCAGGACTCCTGGGTTCTCTCCCCAGCTCTGGGAGGGGGGTGGGGGCTAGTGGTTAGAGCGGGGGGCTGGGAGGCAGGACACCTGGGTTCGCTCCCCAGCTCTGGGAGGGGGGTGGGGGCTAGTGGTTAGAGCGGGGCGGGGGGGTCTGGGCGCCCGGACGCCTGGGTCCCATGCCTGCCTGCTGCCTTGCAGACGAGATCGAGATGCTGGAACGGCTCTGGCTCTCGGGGATCTGCCACAACGACAAGATCGAGGTGATGAGCAGCAAGCTGGACATCGACAACATGGCCGGCGTCTTCTACATGCTGCTGGTGGCCATGGGGCTGAGCCTGCTGGTCTTCGCCTGGGAGCACCTCATCTACTGGAAGCTGCGGCACTGCATGCGCCACACCGGGCGGCTGGACTTCCTGCTGGCCTTCAGCCGGGTGAGGGGCGGCGCGGCCGGCCTGCCCGCGGGTACCCCTGTGCCCCCCGCCCCCCGGCACCCCTCCCTGTGCCCCCCACCCACCGGCACCCCTCCCTGTGCCCCCTGCCCACCGGCACCCCTCCCTGTCCCCCTGTGCCCCCCGGCACCCCTCCCTGTGCCCCCGCCCACCAGCACCCCTCCCTGTGCCCCCCTGTGCCCCCCCGCCCCCCGGCACCCCTCCCTGTGCCCCCCGCCCCCCGGCACCCCTCCCTGTGCCCCCTGTGCCCCCCGCCCCCTGGCACCCCTCCCTGTGCCCCCCGCCCACCGGCACCCCTCCCTGTGCCCCCTGTGCCCCCGCCCACCGGCACCCCTCCCTGTGCCCCCCGCCCCCCGGCACCCCTCCCTGTGCCCCCTGTGCCCCCGCCCACCGGCACCCCTCCCTGTGCCCCCCGCCCACCGGCACCCCTCCCTGTGCCCCCTGTGCCCTCCGCCAACCCTCCCTGTGCCCCCCGCCCACCGGCACCCCTCCCTGTGCCCCCTGTGCCCTCCCGCCAACCCTCCCTGTGCCCCCGCCCACCGGCACCCCTCCCTGTGCCCCCCACCCACCGGCACCCCTCCCTGTGCCCCCTGTGCCCCCCGGCACCCCTCCCTGTGCCCCCTGTGCCCTCCGCCAACCCTCCCTGTGTCCCCCGCCCACCGGCACCCCTCCCTGTGCCCCCTGTGCCCCCCGCCTACCCTCCCTGTACCCCCTGTGCCCCCCGCCCACCGGCACCCCTCCCTGTGCCCCGTGCCCTCCGCCCACCGGCACCCCTCCCTGTGCCCCCCGCCCACCGGCACCCCTCCCTGTGCCCCCTGTGCCCCCCGCCCACCAGCACCCCTCCCTGTGCCCCCTGTGCCCCCCACCCACCGGCACCCCTCCCTGTGCCCCCCGCCCACCAGCACCCCTCCCTGTGCCCCTGTGCCCCCCACCCACCGGCACCCCTCCCGTGCCCCCCGCCCATCGGCACCCCTCCCTGTGCCCCCTGTGCCCCCCACCCACCGGCACCCCTCCCTGTGCCCCCCGCCCACCGGCACCCCTCCCTGTGCCCCCTGTGCCCCCCACCCACCGGCACCCCTCCCTGTGCCCCACGCCCACCGGCACCCCTCCCTGTGCCCCCCACCCACCGGCACCCCTCCCTGTGCCCCCTGTGCCCCCCGGCACCCCTCCCTGTGCCCCCTGTGCCCTCCGCCAACCCTCCCTGTGTCCCCCGCCCACCGGCACCCCTCCCTGTGCCCCCTGTGCCCCCCGCCTACCCTCCCTGTACCCCCTGTGCCCCCCGCCCACCGGCACCCCTCCCTGTGCCCCGTGCCCTCCGCCCACCGGCACCCCTCCCTGTGCCCCCCGCCCACCGGCACCCTTCCCTGTGCCCCCCTGTGCCCCCCGCCCACCGGCACCCCTCCCTGTGCCCCCTGTGCCCCCCACCCACCGGCACCCCTCCCTGTGCCCCCGCCCCACCAGCACCCCTCCCTGTGCCCCCTGTGCCCCCCACCCACCGCACCCCTCCCGTGCCCCCCGCCCATCGGCACCCCTCCCTGTGCCCCCCTGTGCCCCCCACCCACCGGCACCCCTCCCTGTGCCCCCCACCCACCGGCACCCCTCCCTGTGCCCCGTGCCCTCCGCCCACCGGCACACCTCCCTGTGCCCCCCACCCACCGGCACCCCTCCCTGTGCCCCGTGCCCTCCACCCACCGGCACCCCTCCCTGTGCCCCTCGTCCACGGGCATCCATCCCTCTGCCCCCACCCATGGGTACCCCTCCCTTTGCCCCCTGCCCATGGGCACCCCTCTGCCACCCACCCGTGGGTACCCCTCCCTGTGCCCCCTGTGCCCTCCACCCACAGGCATCCTTCCCTCTGCCCCCCATCTGTGGGTACCCCTCCCTGTGCCCCCCACCCACGGGCATCCTTCCCTGTGCCCCCCACTCGGCAGCACCGCTCCCTCTGCCCCCCGCCCACCAGCACCCCTCTCTCTGCCCCCCGCCCACGGGCATCCTTCCCTCTGCCCCCCACCCATGGGTACCCCTCCCTGTGCCCCCTGCCCATGGGCACCCCTCCCTCTGCCACCCACTCGTGGGTACCCCTCCCTGTACCCCTGTGTCCCCCGCCCACGGGCATCCTTCCCTCTGCCCCCCACCCGCCGGCACCCCTCCCTGTGCCTCCTGCCCGCCGGCACCCCTCCCTTTGCCCCCCGCCCGTGGGTACCCCTCCCTGTGCCCCCCACCCACGGGCATCCTTCCCTGTGCCGCCCACCCACCGGCACCCCTCCCTGTGCCCCCTGCCCGCCGACGCCCCTCCCTCTACATCCTGCCCACCTAACCCCTTCGTCTGCCCCTGCCCACGGGGTACCCCTCCTGCGTCCCACTGCTGACACCCCCTTCCATAGGCACCCCTCCCTCTGCCCTCCCCCACTGGCACCCCTCCCAACTTGCTGCAGCGGTGTCACTGTAATAACAGTCCCCCATTACTGCAGCGTTGTCCCTGTAATAATGGTTCCTGCTTGCTGCAGCAGTGTCCACTGTAATAATGGTCCCCCCCTTGCTGCAGCGGTGTCACTGTAATCCTTGCTGCAGCGGTGTCACTGTAATAATGTTCCCCCCTTGCTGCAGCGGTGTCACTGTAATAATGGTCCCCCCCTTGCTGCAGCGGTGTCACTGTAATAATGGTCCCCCTCCTTGCTGCAGCGGTGTCACTGTAATAATGGTCCCCCTCCTTGCTGCAGCGGTGTCACTGTAATAATGGTCCCCCTCCTTGCTGCAGCGGTGTCACTGTAATAATGGTTCCCCCGGATAGTGCTCACTGCACGGGTGTCCCTTGTAATAATGGTCCCCCTTCGCATACACTACAGCGGTGTTGCTGCGTTAATGGTTCCCCCAGTTAGCACTTGCTGCATGGGTGTTGCAGCAATAGCATTCCCATAGCCCAGAGGATGTGCATTAGTGGTTCCCCCATGACACGCTCTGGGGGAGGGTCACGGTTATAGGCTCCCCCCTGGGCAGAGCAGGTGCATTATCGGTCCCACCCTCCGCCCGTTAACTCCAACCCCCGTCTCACTTCTTCTCTCCCCCATCTCCAGGGCATGTACAGCTGCTGCACCAGCGAGGACCCCAAGGTGCAGGACCATCAGCAGCTGCCCATCCTGAACCACAGCTACCCCCCACAACGCGGGGGGGCCACGGCCTTGCCCAGCCCCCCCTGCCCCACCCCTGCCCTGCAGCAGCTTCCTGCCCCGGGACCGGCGCATCGTGGAGCGCTGGCGCCACGCCCGCAGCCCCAACTGCTACAAGGACCTGTACCCCCCGCCCACCCCCTCGGAGCCCCCCAAAGCGCCCCCGCAGCGCCACGGCCTCCAGAACGCCTTCGCCGAGGGCTTCCACCGCTTCTACGGCCCCATCGAGCCCGAGGGGCTGTCGGACCACCTGGGGGCCGGCGGCGGGGCCCAGGCTAAGAAGCTGGGGCCATGCCAGCTCTCCCCGCCCCTCCGGAGCCTGGAGAACCCCCCGTCCTACTTCGCCATCGTGCGGGAGAAGGAGGGTCCCGACCCGGGCGCCTCGGCCTGGCAGAGGAAGTCGCTGCGGGGCCTGTACGAAAGTTTCCAGGCAGGCAAGGCCGGGAGCCGGACGCCGGAGGCCAAGAAACACGGCGGCGGGGGACTGGGCAGCGGCTACACCGCCAAGGGCCCCTGCGAGGCGGAGTGTGGCCGGCCGGCCCAGGAGTCGGGGCGTTACGGCTACACCCGGCTCTCCTACGAAGACGAGCGCAGCCCGCCCCCGGGGACGGCGCCCTGCGGCCGGGAGCGGCGCTACCGGCGCCCCGAGGAGCCGCGGGACAGTGAGAGCCAGCCCTTGCTGCGGCCCACCTGCCCGGCCGGCCGGTCCCACGTCTGCCGCAGCCGCTCGCGCCCGCCGCCCGCCGGCTTCCCCGGCCAGAGCCGCTACGTGGAGCTCTCGGACTCGGACTCGGAGCCGTGCGAGCGGGACGGGCCGTGCCCGGAGGCCTCCCCCCCGGCCGGGGCGCCCCCGGCCGACGGGCACAGCTGCTGGTACGCGGCCCCCGACTTCTTCTGCACCTACCCCTCCCGGGAGCCCCCGCTCTTCGCCCCCCACAAGCCCGTGCGCTACTGGTCGGCCGACAAGCTGGCCCCTGCCGCTCGTGCCACCGGCTTTGCCAACACTGCGCCAGCCTGGAGCTGCTGCCCCCCCCGACCCCGCCCTGCCGCAAGGAAGCCCGGGGCTACTTCAGCCGCTCCGAGGAGCGGCTGGAGCGCTGGCTGGACTGGGAACACCGCCTCTGCGGCCCCTACGGCTGCCTGGCGCCCCGGCACCACCACGGCCTCTACCGGCGCTGCCACCACCACCACTCCTGCGAGCTGGGCCCGGCCAGCTCCCTCCTGCACCCCACCTCCCGCAGCCTGGAGGACCTGAGCTCCTGCCACCTGGTGCGCTGCGGCCTGGCCCCCCACCGCCTCGGCTTCTCCCCGCCCGAGTGCCTCCCGCCCCGCCTCAGCCGCAGCGGCGAGCTCTTCGCCCGCCGCGGCTCTGCCCACTTCTCCAGCCTCGAGTCGGAGGTATGACCCAGCCACGGCCGCCGGGGGGCAGGGGACGTGGGCGCTGCGGCGGACCTGAGGGGGACGGGGCCATGGCGGCTGATGCCACGGCCGTGGGGACGGTGCCACAGCTGCTCATGCCACGGAGGGCACCGCAGACCCAGGGGGACGGTTTAGCTCCCGCCGGTGCCAAGGACCCACGGCACGGCGGGAGGCGGGGCTCACAGGCCACGGTCGCGACGCTGCCACGGGGGCGGTGCCACGTCTGGTCCCACGGAGAGGCGGAGCCGGCCACGGACCCTGGAGAGAGACGGGAGCAGGCCACAGGAACCGGGACGATGGCAGCCCCCGGCCCCACGGAGCCAGGCCGAGATGGACCCAGCTGTCGTGCCACGGATCCGGACGCCGCAGAAGTGGGGATGGGGGGCGGCTGCCCCTGGTATCAGAAACTGGCGAAAGCCAGGGCAGGATCCATTGAGCGCGGGGGTGGGGGGTGATGTTCTCCCCCGCCCCACAGTGCAGCCAAAGGGGGATGGGCTGGATCCATCCCCCAGGGAGCTGGCTGGGCGGAGGGGGTCATCAGCCACATGGCCACGCTGCCCCCCCCCCCCCCCCCGGCCCTGTCTTGTCTCCAAAGGGCTCTTTCACTGTATTGGGGGGGACACGATCCGGGGCGGTGGAATCTCAAAGGGGGCTGGCGTGGAAGAAAAACATCCCCTCTGTGGCCGGTGGGGGGGGCTGTTTGGAGATTTCCCACACACACACAGGGGAAAAGGTGCGGGGGAGCCTGGCCAGGACTTTGCCATGTGTGGGCCACGGGGGGGAGGGGGGTGCCGTGGGGTCCCCCTTTCAATACACAACCGGGAGTAGCTGTTTCACCTTTTTAAAATCTCTATTTTTCGGGGGAGACGAAACTGTGATTTAAAAACCTGCAAAACTGAAACTGTGATTTCCACACACCCCGTCCGCCTCCTCCCCCGGCGCTTCCCCACCTTTGTCCTTCTTCACTGGCTTCTTTTTCACTGACCCCCCGCCCCATCTTCCAGTTTATTCTCCCCACCCCCGTCTTTCTCTCCGGCCTTTTCATTTCATTTCGTTTCATTTCTCTTCCCTTGTTGTTCAGATTTTCACCTTCGACTCTTGTCACTTTTTTCTTCTCTCTCATCTTCCACCCGACCCCCATGTACCCCGTTTTCCATCCATCCAACCCCCTCCACACCCCTCTCCATCCATCCAACTCCCCCTACACCCCTCTCCATCCATCCATCCCCCACCCCCCTCTCCATCCATCCATCCATCCCCCCACACCCTCTCCATCCATCCAACCCCCCACCCCCCTCTCCATCCATCCATCCCCTACATCCCTCTCCATCCATCCATCCATCCAATCCCCCCACCCCCTCTCCATCCATCCATCCCCCCACACCCCTCTCCATCCATCCAACCCCCACACCCCTATCCATCCATCCCCCCACACCCCTCTCCATCCATCCATCCATCCCCCCACACCCCTCTCCATCCATCCAACCCCCCGACACCCCTATCCATCCATCCATCCCCCACACCCCTCTCCATCCATCCAACCCTCCCACCCCCTCTCCATCCATCCCCCCACACCCCTCTCCATCCATCCAACCCCCCATCCCCTCTCCATCCATCCATCCCCCCACACCCCTCTCCATCCATCCAACCCCCCACACCCCTATCCATCCATCCCCCCACACCCCTCTCCATCCATCCATCCATCCCCCCACACCCCTCTCCATCCATCCAACCCCCCGACACCCCTATCCATCCATCCATCCCCCCACACCCCTCTCCATCCATCCAACCCTCCCACCCCCTCTCCATCCATCCCCCCACACCCCTCTCCATCCATCCAACCCCCCACCCCCTCTCCATCCATCCATCCCCCCACACCCCTCTCCATCCATCCAACCCCCCCACACCCCTATCCATCCATCCCCCCACACCCCTCTCCATCCATCCAACCCCCCCACCCCCTCTCCATCCATCCCCCCACACCCCTCTCCATCCATCTATCCTCCCACACCCCTCTCCATCCATCCATCCATCCCCCCACACCCCTCTCCATCCATCCATCCATCCCCCCACACCCCTCTCCATCCATCCAACCCCCCCACCCCCTCTCCATCCATCCCCCCACACCCCTCTCCATCCATCTATCCTCCCACACCCCTCTCCATCCATCCATCCATCCCCCCACACCCCCTCTCCATCCATCCATCCATCCCCCCACACCCCTCTCCATCCATCCATCCATCCCCCCACACCCTCTCCATCCATCCAACCCCCCCCCACTCCTCTATACATCCATCCATCCTTCTCCCCTGTGTCCATCTGTCTTTGGTTCACTTCACTCCAGTTCTTTTCTTGGCTGTTGTTTCTTTTCAGCCATGGGGGCAGTTGGGGGGCGGGGAAGGGGCTGGCTTTGGGCCATGCTAACTGCTTGGGGGTGTCTGGGGAGGGGGGAAGGAGCAGAGGGGGCTGGGGCATCCGGGTACCAGAGGGCTGGGGTCTGGCTGGAGGAGGCAGGGTCTGGGGCCCGAGGTGTGGGAGGTGAATGGGGAACTCTCCAGCCAAAGCCATGGACTGGGGTGGGGGGTGGGGGGGGGCATGAGCCCTGAATTTGTCGGACCCAGGTGTCCTGGAGAGTGGGGTGGGCCTGTCAGTTCGGCTGGGAGCCCAGCGTGGAGTAGAGGGGGGGCTCAGTTCCCCCCCCCCCCAGCTGCGCTGCATATGGGGTGAGGCCGGGAGCGGGGGGGTGTCCAACAATGTCTGAACGTTCCTAATAAAGGTTTTTCTATTCCCGCTGGGCTGCAGCCCCGTGTCCTGTGTGGTGCAAAGCGGGAGCTCCCGGCTGCCCCAGCCCCACCTCTGCCAGCAGGGGCACTGTGGGGCGGGGGGACTGGCTGGAGGCCAGACGCCTGCCTGAGTCTGCAGAGATCCTGGGGGGAGGAGCAGGGAGCCAGGACTCCTGAGTTCTATCCGGGCTCTGGGAGGGGAGTGGGGGCTAGTGGTTAGAGCAGGGGGGGCTGGGAGCCAGGACTCCTGGGTTCTATCCGGGCTCTGGGAGGGGAGTGGGGGCTAGTGGTTAGAGCAGGGGGGCTGGGAGCCAGGACTCCTGGGTTCTATCCGGGCTCTGGGAGGGGAGTGGGGGCTAGTGGTTAGAGCAGGGGGGGCTGGGAGCCAGGACTCCTGGTTCTCTCCCCGGCTCTGGTAGGGGAGTGGGGGCTAGTGGTTAGAGCGGGCGGGTGGGGGGGACAGTTTGAACGCTGCCACAATTGCCGGGAGCTTTGGGGGAAAGTTCATTTACATAGAAATTAAAAATTAAATTAGTGAGAAAATCTGTAATTCAGCTGGAAAATGTAATTACAGCAGGACCAGGGGCCTGGCGCAGAGGCAGCGGGGGAGGGCACACCCAGGCAAGCCAGCTGTGGCAGCACCCCGCTTACAGCTGTGTGTTCACACCAACCCCCCTACACATCCAACACCCAATACTCGCACAACCACAGAGTGAAAAGAGGACAGCCTCATGCCGGCAAACCAGCACGGTGACGCACCCCGACCACCCAGACTACACAATCCACCACCACGCTACACCTAGGCTAACCCTGCACAGCCACAACCATCAAAACCTAGACTACACATGCACAACACACAATCAATCACACCACCACACCAACACCTAGACTGCACCCACCCAGCCACACTCACAATCACACCACCGCACCAACACCTAGACTGCACCCACCCAGCCACACTCACAATCACACCACCGCACCAACACCTAGACTGCACCCACCCAGCCACACTCACAATCACACCACCGCACCAACACCTAGACTGCACCCACCCAGCCACACTCACAATCACACCACCGCACCAACACCTAGACTGCACCCACGCAACAACACCCACAATCACACCAACTGCTAGACTGCACCCACCCAACAGCACCCACAATCCCACCACTACACACCAACTCCTAGACTACCCCCTTCCAACAACACCCACAACCACACCACTACACACCAACCCCCGGAGTACACCCACCTAGCAACACCCACAAGTACACCAACACCTAGACTACAGCCACCCAGCAACACACACAATCACATCACCACACCCCAGCACCGAGACCACACCTGCAGGCTATCACACACAAGGACACCACCACCCACCAACCCCCGGATTACACCCACACAGCAACACACAATCGCACCCCTGCATACCAGCAGCCAGATGCTACCCTGTGGGGTGGGGGAGCTGGGAGGTGGATGCTGACCCTATGGCTGCGTCTCAGGAGGTGGCGGGGGTGGGGAGTCTTAGAGGAGAGGGGACCGACTGGGCCCCACCGAAGGAGGCGGGTGCAGAGCCCAGCTGGTGAAAGGCTTCGCCGGCAGGTCGAGTCACTGCTCTGGCTGCAGCAGGCCAAAGAGAAACTGAGGCAGAGCTCCTACCGCACCCTGCTGTGTCCAGAGCAAGTGCTAGCCGATGGTACGTCGAGGCCTGGCAGCCTCCACCCGGGGACAGCCACGGCACCCACAACAGGCTACAGCCACCCACCTGGCACCCCCCTCCGCATGACCCCCATGTTGCTGTACCCCTCTCACACCCCCCTATAGGTACACAGAGCACCCCACGGGGCTTCCCCCCATGTTCCCTGGGAGATCCCAGGGCCGGGCTAGCAGGGGGCTGCGGGTCGGGAGTGAGGGGCACCAGCAGAGCTGGGGGGGGAGCTCAGGGCTGGGCTAGCAGGGGGCTGCGGGTCGGGAGTGAGGGCACCGGCAGAGCTGGGGGGGAGCTCAGGGCTGGGCTAGCAGGGGGCTGCGGGTCGGGAGTGAGGGGCACCCTGCTTTTGGGGGAGGGCGGCGGGAGGGGCTCAGCATCATCTCCCTCAGGTAATTCTCTAGCTCCGCTCCATCACTTGCCCCTGAGCTCAGAGTTGGAGCCTCCCCTGAATTCTCGCCCCCCCCATGGGGGGGTAGCACTGATCACACACCCCAGCAGGAGGCAGTGTGGTGCGCGCACACACACACACACACACACACACACACACACACACACCCACAGGGGTAGCGCTGAACACTCCCACACCCCCACACCCCAGCAGGAGGCAGTGTGGTGTGCACACACACACACACACACCCACAGGGGGTAGCGCTGAACACTCCCACACCCCCACACACCAGCAGGAGGCAGTGTGGTGTGCACACACACACACACACACCCACAGGGGGTAGCGCTGAACACTCCCACACCCCCACACACCAGCAGGAGGCAGTGTGGTGTGCACACACACACACCCCCCACAGGGGGTAGCGCTGAACACTCCCACACCCCCACACCCCAGCAGGAGCAGTGTGGTGTGCACACACACACACACCCCCCACAGGGGGTAGCGCTGAACACTCCCACACCCCCACACCCCAGCAGGAGGCAGTGTGGTGTGCACACACACACACACACACCCACAGGGGGTAGCGCTGAACACTCCCACACCCCCACACACCAGCAGGAGGCAGTGTGGTGTGCACACACACACACCCCCCACAGGGGTAGCGCTGAACACTCCCACACCCCCACACCCCAGCAGGAGGCAGTGTGGTGTGCACACACACACACACACACCCCAGCAGGAGGCAGTGTGGTGTGCACACACACACACCCCCCACAGGGGTAGCGCTGAACACTCCCACACCCCCACACACCAGCAGGAGGCAGTGTGGTGTGCACACACACACACACACCCCACAGGGGTAGCGCTGAACACTCCCACACACCAGCAGGAGGCAGTGTGGCATGCGCACACACACACACACACACACACACACTCTCTCTCTCTGATGGTAAATACCATCTGTTCCGGCCCGCTGGCAGCCGGCCCCCCGCCCCGCGTGTGTTTATCTTCACACCAGCCACGAGTGCAAATATGGCCCCCGCCTCATTAGAGCCGCTGAGACCAGCCAGGGCTAGGCCACGATTTCCCCCCCCCCCCCCCCCCGGGAACCCCACCGCAGCGGTCTCCTTCCGCCTCAGCAAATAGTCCCTGGGGCTGTGTTGGGGGCGGTGTGGGGGGGGGGGGCTGGGAGCTGTGCCGACCCTGCAGACGGGCCATGGGGCAGCTGGGAACATCGCCTGGCCCTGGGGGCCGGGGGGGGGCCCTGACACGTCCCTGGCTCGCTGCCCACTCAGCTGTTCATGCGCTACCTCCCGCTTCTCGCCGGGTCCCCCCCACACACACACCTCTCCCCCGCTGAGGTATTTACAGCGCGCGGCCTTTGCCCTGCTGTTGGCACCGACAGGGGAAACTGAGGCGCAGATGAGTGTGGGGGGAGGGATTAAAATAATGGGACTAGAACCCAGGAGTCCTGGCTCCCAGCCCCCCTCCGTCTGACCACTAGCCCCTACACCCCTCCCAGAGCCAGGGAGAGAACCCAGGAGTCCTGGCTCCCAGCCCCCTGCTCTAACCACTCACTCCCCTCTTCCTCCTCCTCTGAACTCGCTGCAGGATGTAATGAGCTCTGCTCCCCCCGGACACCTCATTTCATTTCACCCTTTTCACAGTCTGATCCAGGGCTGGGATCTAAGAGCCGCTGGGTGAACTGGGGCTGGGTAGCTGAGAGCCCCCCCCCACAGCCGGTGCCCCCTGCCCTGCTCCTGACAGCACCCCCCACTGGGTGAACCGGGGCTGGGTAGCTGAGATCCCCCCCCCACAGCCGGTGCCCCCTGCCCTGCTCCTGACAGCACCCCCCACTGGGTGAACCGGGGCTGGGTAGCTGAGACCCCCCCCCAGCCGGTGCCCCCTCCTACCTCTTCCCCTCTCCTGTCCCCTCTGTTCCCATCCCCCTTTCCCGGCCTGGCCTCCTCATCCCTCCCCCCAACACGCCTCGGAGAGCCCGTCTGGCTGTCAGAGGGATTGGGCAACCCCCTCCTCCCGCAGGGTACAGTGGGAGCCGGCGCCCCCCAGAGGGGACAGGCCCTGGGTCCCATTCCCTGCCCCCCCCCCCCCCCGAGCCAGCTAGTCCCTGCCCTGGGGCTGGATGGGAGCGGCGCCCCCTAGAGGGAAGAGGCCCCGCGCCCCATTCCCCGCCCCCCTGAGCCAGCCAGTCCCTGCCCTGGGGCCAGATGGGAGCCGGCGCCCCCCAGAGGGGACAGGGCCCCGCACCCCATTCCCTGCCCCCCCCGAGCCAGCTAGTCCCTGCCCTGGGGCTGGATGGGAGCCGGCGCCCCCTAGAGAGGACAGGGCCCCGCACCCCATTCCCAGCCCCCCCGAGCCAGCCAGTCCCTGCCCCGGGGCCGGATCGGAGCGTTTACATGGGATTAAGACGTGTCACCATGTGTGGCGGCATGTGCAGCAGATGGCAGAGGCGTAGCGTGTGTCTGCGTGTTGGCGTGTGTCTCGCCGTGTGCCCCCTGTGTCTGGGCTTGTATTGTGGGTGTCGGCGTGTCACCGTGTGTCGACGTGTTACCCCGTGTAGCGTGCGTCTGCATGTCACTGTGTGTCTTTGCGTGTGTGGCATGTGTCTGCGTGTCACCGTGTGTCTTGGGGTGTGTAGCGTGTCTCTGTGTGTCACCACATGTCTCGGCGTGTGTGGCGTGTGTGTCACCTTGTGTCTTGGCGTGTGTAGCGTGTGTTGTGTGTGTCACCATGTGTCTATGTGTCTGTAGCATGTGTCTGCACGTCATTGTGTGTCTCGGCATGTGTAGCATGTCACCATGTGTAGTGTGTGTCTGCGTGTCATTGTGTGGCTCTGAGTGTGTCTTGGCATGTGTAGCATGTATCTACGTCTCACCGTGTGTCTTGGTGTGTGTTGCACGTGCCTGTGTGTCACCATGTGTGTAGCTTGCGTAGCATGTCTCTGCATGTCACCATGTGTCTTGGCATGTGCAGCGTGTCATGTCACCATGTGTCTTGGCATGTGCAGCGTGTCTCGGCATGTCACCGTGTGTCTTCACATGTGCAGTGTGTCTCGGCATGTCACCGTGTGTCTTGACATGTGCAGTGTGTCTCGGCATGTCACCGTGTGTCTTGACATGTGCAGCATGTCTCTGCATGTCACCATGTGTCTTGTCATGTGCAGCGTGTCTCTGCATGTCACCGTGTGTCTTGGCGTGTGCAGTGTGTCTCGGCGTGTCACCGTGTGTCTTGACATGTGCAGCGTGTCTCGGCATGTCACCATGTGTCTTGTCATGTGCAGCATGTCTCTGCATGTCACCATGTGTCTTGGCGTGTGCAGTGTGTCTCTGCATGTCACCGTGTGTCTTGGCGTGTGCAGTGTGTCTCTGCATGTCACCGTGTGTCTTGGCATGTGCAGCGTGTCTCGGCATGTCACCGTGTGTCTTGGCGTGTGCAGCATGTCTCTGCATGTCACCGTGTGTCTTGGCGTGTGCAGCATGTCTCTGCACATCACCGTGTGTCTTGGCATGTGCAGCGTGTCTCTGCATGTCACCGTGTGTCTTGGCGTGTGCAGCGTGTCTCTGCATGTCACCGTGTGTCTTGGTGTGTGCAGCGTGTCTCGGCATGTCACCGTGTGTCTTGGCGTGTTTCGGTGTGTCGCCGTGTGCGGCGCGTCTCTGTTCTCTCCCCACCCTTGCCGGGCTCCGTCTCCCAGACGCCTGTATTAGCTCTGTAATTATTTCCATGCTAAATGCTCAGCTCCCGGACACAGGATTTAGTTCCCGGGGGATCAGCCGGGGATGGGGGGAGGCTGAGAGCCGGGGGGCGGGGAGGCCTGTCTGGGATTTTGAATTAGCTTAGCTGGAAAATTCTTTAGCTTGGAGCCTCGAACCTGAAGGGAGAGAGAAGGAGTGTGAAGGAATCGGGGTGGGGGGGGGGATGTGAAGAAATCGGTGGGGGGGGGGGGGGGAGTCACACATACACTCAGCCAGCTGCTGCTTCATGCCCCAGTCACTGCAGTTGGGGAGAGAACCCAGGAGTCCTGGCTTCCAGGCCCCCCTCAGCCCCGCACCCTACTCCCCTCCCAGAGCAGGGGATAAAACCCAGGCCGCACGATCCCCTATCCATCACAGTCTTCAAATACCACCGGGGTGTTAAATAGCTGCCATGTTCCACCCCAGAGGTGGCCGCATCCCGATGCCGGGCGAGGAGTCCCGGTATAACCAGCCCCCGGGCCCCACCCCAGAGGGGCTGCATCCCAGTGTCGGGCGAGGGGCCTCCTATAGCCCACCCCCCGGCCCCACCCCAGAGGGGCTGCATCTGTGCCAGGCCAGGCCTGAGTTCTTCAGTTGTTTTCTCGTCTGTTCACGTCCTTTGTGACCTCGGCTGTCACAGCGCCTCAGCCGCCCGGTTCCGCATGAGGCCCCAAGGTCCCTGTCACTGCGGGGTCCTGGCTCTGCGCCTGGCCGCGGGGCACAGCTGGGCCGGGCCGGGCCGTGGTAACACGGAGACATGGGGCCGGCAGGGGAGGGGAGGGGAGGGGGGATCGGGCCAGCCAGCCGGCAGCTGCACCCCATGTAGTTGTTTCATTCGGTGTCCAGAAGCTTTACGTGTGTGTGTGTGTGTGTGTGCGCACGCTGCCCCCTGTTGGAAGGGACAGGCCCTACTCTGTGTGTCTGTCTGTCTGTTTCTGCCACCCTCTGCTGGAGCGGGGCGGCCCCACTCTGTGTATGTGCGCTGCCCGCTCTGTGTCAGAGCCCCTGTACTGACCTGGCTGAGGGGGATTCTCCTTTAGCTCAGCAGGTCAGGACTGAACATGGGACCCGTGTAGGTTTAGCTTCTAGGGGGTTTCTGCAGCCCCGCCAGCTTCCTAGCGCTGGGCCCCTCAGTGCGGACTCCTGAAGCGCACGGCTGTGACCTGGGGCTGGAGTAAGGCACCGGGCACTGAAACCGCCCCCCAAGATCTAGAACCTCAGAGTAGAGTCTGCCCTCCCGGGATCTAGAACAGCCAGGCGGCTTTCCCCTCCCGTAATCTAGAACCTATCAGCAGATTCTCCCTCTGTTGGGGTCTAGAACTTAGGGGCACTTTCCTTCATCCGGAGACCTAGAAACGCAGGCAGCTTCACCCCTTGTTGGAGCTAGAACTTCCAGGCAGATTTTCCCCTCTCATGATCTAGAACTCGGGGGCCCCCCTCATCCATGGCTCTAGAACCACACGGCGGGGGTCCCCCACTTTTGATCTAGAACCCAAGGGGTTTCCTCACCCACCGTTCTAGAACTTAAAGGCGGCTTTCCCCTTTTGGGGCTCTAGATACCACTGGGCTCCCCTCATCCGCAGATCCAGACCATCGGGGCTGCTTTGCCTCCCGCTCACTTGATCAAGAACCTAGGGGCCGGTTCTCCCCCCCAGGTCTAGACCGAAGGGGCTGGTTTCTTCCCACCCCTCCACCTAGCGCGTGGGGGCAGATCTGGCTTGCGCTGATCTAGAACTGCGGGGCTGACGTTGCCCCTCCCGCGCTCTAGACTCGAGTGAGCCTTTTCTCCGCAGGAGGCAAAATCCAGCCGCTCCCCCCCCCCCCACCGCCGCTCCCCGCCATCCATCCGTCACGCGCTCCCCGAGGGACGCCGGCCCGGTGAATAATTTAGGCCGGCATTTACCGTGACTGAGGCTCGTTTGTAAGCGCGGCCTTCTCGCCGGAGGAGAACTATCGTTTAGTCGGGTAACGAGCACAGTGCCCCCCACTCCCCCCACGCCATCTAGGGCGCAGCCAGTGCTGATGGCCAGGGGGGAGCGCCCCCTATGGACCCTCCTGCCCCACAGCGCCCCCTAGCGCCTCAATGGGGCCAGCACTGACCGCCAGGGGAAGGCGCCCCCTGCACAGCGCCCCCTACGGACCCTCCTGCCCCACTCCCTGCCCCACAGCACCCCCTAGTACGGACCCTCCTGCCCCACAGCGCCCCCTAGCGCCTCAATGGGGCCAGCACTGACCGCCAGGGGAAGGCGCCCCCTGCTGAGCCCCCCAACCTGCTCCTTGCAGCACAGCGCCCCCTACGGACCCTCCTGCCCCACAGCGCCCCCTAGTACGGACCCTCCTGCCCCACAGCGCCCCCTAGTGTCCCAATGGGGCCAGCACAGGCCGCCAGGGAAGAGCCCCCTGTGCTCCCCACAGCGCAGCACCCCCTAGCGCCGCGCTGGGGTATCCCCTACCCACCTACACTCCCCCCAGTCCCTCTACAGCCTCCATGGGTTCAGACGACACCTGTTCCTTCCACCGGCTTCCCCCCAACCTCCGCCGCTGGCTCAGCGCCAGGGTGCCCCCCCCCCGAGTCCGCCTCCCCTTATCAGCTCCCCCCCAGGGACGGGATCGCAGGCGGCCTGACAGGAGCTGCTGGCCTCACGCGGCGAGAATCCTAATTAACAAGGTTTATTTATAACAATGAACAAACAAACAAATCTGCGCCGCGAAGCCGGGAGGGGGAGGAGGCACCCCACCCCCACCCGGCACTGAGACACAGCCACCTCTGGGGTGGGGTGGGGGGCTGAGTATACGGGGACCCCTCGCCGGCACTGAGACACAGCCACCTCTGGGGTGGGGTGGGGCGCTGAGTATACGGGGACCCCTCGCCGGCACTGAGACACAGCCACCTCTGGGGTGGGGTGGGGGGCTGAGTATACGGGGACCCCTCGCCCGGCACTGAGCTGCAGCCACCTCTGGGGTGGGGTGGGGGGCTGAGTATACGGGGACCCCTCGCCTGGCACTGAGATGCAGCCACCTCTGGGGTGGGGTGGGGGGCTGAGTATACGGGGACCCCTCGCCCGGCACTGAGCTGCAGCCACCTCTGGGGTGGGGTGGGGGGCTGAGTATACGGGGACCCCTCGCCCGGCACTGAGATGCAGCCACCTCTGGGGTGGGGTGGGGGGCTAGGCATCCAGGGATCTCTCCTTTCCGTCCTGCCCTGTTCCTCCCATGCTCAGCCTCTGCCCTACGGCCCCCGCAGGGATCTGGCTTCAAGCCCACGAGCCACCGGCCCCTCCTGGGGCAGCAGCTGCTTCAAACCGCAGCCCCAGTTGCCTTCACGGGGCAGGAAATGGGGCCCGGGGCCTGTCCCATCTAGGGGGCGCCGGCTCCCACCTGGCCCCAGGGCAGGGACTGGCTGGCTCAGTGGGGCAGGGAATGGGGCCCGGGGCCTGTCCCATCTAGGGGGCGCCGGCTCCCACCTGGCCCCAGGGCAGGGACTGGCTGGCTCAGTGGGGCAGGAAATGGGGCCCGGGGCCTGTCCCATCTAGGGGGCGCCGGCTCCCACCTGGCCCCAGGGCAGGGACTGGCTGGCTCAGTGGGGCAGGGAATGGGGCTGGGGCCTGTCCCATCTAGGGGGTGCCGGCTCCCACCCGGCCCCAGGGCGGGGACTGGCTGGCTCAGTGGGGCAGGGAATGGGGCTGGGGCCTGTCCCATCTAGGGGGTGCCGGCTCCCACCCGGCCCCAGGGCAGGGACTGGCTGGCTCAGGGGGGGCAGGGAATGGGGCAAGGGAGCTTTCCCCTCTAGGAGGCGCCGGCTCCCATCTGGGCCCCCAGGGACTCATTCATTTGGTTCTTTTTTTCCTTCTTTCGTTCTCGTTCCCTCATTCATCTCTCCCTCCCTCCCTGCTCCCCCCCCCCCCCCCCCCGTGTCCGCGCCCCGGATCCACGGCTGACGCCAGCACAGCCGGCAGTGACAGGCCTGTAATTATCGGCTCCGTCTCTCCAGATGGTCCCTGAGGAATAAACAAGACCCTGTTGCCCCCCAACATGAGAGCTGAAGTGAGGAGGGCTGGGGGGGCGGGTTCAGGGGGACGTGTGGCATCCCTGCGGAAGAGGGGCAGGGGAACGGGGGAACGAGAAAGTGCAGAAAGGAAGACGGAACGGAGAGGAATGGGGCCCCGGCCAGGCACCATTGTGGGGAAGCTCGCAGCGCCGGAGCCCCGGCGGGGCACCATTACGGGGAAGCTCGCAGCGCCAGGGGCCCCGGCAGGGCACCGTTGCAGGGAAGCTCACAGCGCCGGGGCCCCAGTCGGTGAGCCCTGAGAAGCCGATTGTGTCTCCATGGGGGGCGTGCAGGGATCGGGAGGAGCAGAGTGAAGGGAGCTGACCCCCCGCCACGGCCCCCCAAAGGGGAACACCCAGCCCCAGCTGGGGTTGAAATCAGGGCCAGAGACCAATACACTCCACCCAAGGGGGGCCAAAGCAGGGTGACCCCCTGGGATATAACCCCCTAAATGTGAACCACGGCAGCTATAGCAACACCCCAAAGTCAGACAGAAACCCCCAACACTCCCCCAAACTCACCCCCAACCCTCCCCTCAAACTCAACCCAGCCCCCCAAACTCACCCCCAAACTTTCCCCTCAAACTCACCCCATGAGCCTCCCCCTCAAACTTACCCCCACTCCTCAAACTCACCCCCAGGCCACCAAACTCACCCCTGAACTTCCCCCTCAAACTCGCCCCCAGCCCCCCCAAACTCACTGCCTCAAACTCACCCCCAGCTCCTCAAACTCACCCCCAGCCCCCCAAAATTCACCCTCAGCCCCCCTGTCAAGGCTGATTCCCCACTCTGGCACTTTGAGTGCAGAAGGTGGGGGCCCGCAAGGACTCTAAAGATTAACACTGGCCACTCCAGGCTTGTATTAAGCTCCCAAGGTCACAGCTTCTCTCTGACCTCGGCTGGGTAAATGCTGCCACCGCCCAAGTGCAAAACCCCTTTGAGAGCCTGTGACAAAATAGGACTGTTGTTAATGTTTTCCCTGAGTACTGTGTGGGTGCCTCGGTTTCCCCTATGCCGTGCTTGAATATCTAGGTGGTGGGACAAGGGTGCATGATTGTTACAGAGCCCTAGGGCAGGGGCCTGGACACAGAGAAGGGCCGACACTCTGTCTCCTGGCAACTCCTGGCCTGGGCCCCTCCCCTGCAAAGGTATGAGCTGAAGGTGTTGGAACAAAGGGATCAGGTGACCTCCTGGCCCGGGAAGGAGACAAAGGAGAGAGGAGGGGCTGGACAGTCTGAGTTTGGAGCCGGCTTGGGAAGAGGGGGAAAGGGCAGACAGGGTCTGGCCTCCCTGCCCCCCGTTTGGAGCTGTGGGGTGAAATGCAGGGAGCCCCGGGCTGGGGTCTAAGCTCCCTGCCCCCCGGAAGGGCCCGACTGAGGGGTCCTGGATGTACTGACAAGCTCTGGTTGGACTGTGTTCCTGGCATCTCTAATAAACCTTCTGTTCTACTGGCTGGCTGAGACTCCCAGTGACTCCGGGGAAGAGGGGTGCAGGGCCGGACTCCCCCCCACTCCGTGACAGAGCCCAGGGAGGCGCACTTGGGAATTCCTCCCTGTGGGGCACCCTCAAGCCTCCGGGGAAGAGCTGAGAAAGGAAGGGGGCGGGGGGGGGGGGGAGGAAAGAAAGCAGCTGTTGCCACCAGCTAACCAAACAACATGTGCACAAACCTCTTAAGACAGAAATCCAAACCCGTCCTTAAAAAGGGTACATTTTATTTTTTTTAAAAGAAAGAAAATACATCTGGGAACCCAGGTTACTGCTAGATTTTAAAAGAGCAACTCCAGGGACTGAGCCCCCAGAATAACTTTCTTGGGGTCCAATTTAACGGTTACAAGCAAAACAAAAGTCACTGGGGTTAGCGCAGAGGAGTCCACAAGCCAGAAAGAAACAGAGAGAAACCTGATCCCGTCTTTCTAACCCTCCCTGGTCCATGGCTGGGGAGCAAGGAGAAGCTTTCAGGGAGGATACTGACGGGTTTTCATACCTGGCACCAAGTTTCTTGGGCCCAGCTGAACAAGAACAGACAAAGGGGAAGTTTTTTCTCAATTTTAAAAAGTTCTGGCCTCCCATTGGCTCTTTTGGCCAGGTGCCCCCTGGGGACCCTTTACCTGGGCAGAGCAGAGACCTGTTAACCCCTTACAGGGGGGGCAAGTAGAGACCAGCTACTAACGGGTTTTATAGCTGCTGGCTGGCTGGCTGGGTGTCCATAAAGGAAGCTCCCCGCTTCATTTATCACACCCCCAATTCCCCCCGTGAACCTCCCCCCCAAACTCACCCCGAACCTCCCCCCAAAACTCACCCCGAACCTCCCCCCCAAACTCACCCCAGCCCCCCAAACTCACCCCCCGAACCTCCCCCTCAAACTCACCCCAGCCCCCCAAAATCACCCCCTATACCTCCCCCCCAAACTCACCCCCCGAATCTCCCCCCCAAACTCACCCCAGCCCCCCAAACTCACCCCCCGAACCTCCCCCCCAAACTCACCCCCCGAACCTCCCCCTCAAACTCACCCCAGCCCCCCAAACTCACCCCC
Organism: Chelydra serpentina; assembly: GCA_037349315.1. Classification (NCBI taxonomy): domain Eukaryota; kingdom Metazoa; phylum Chordata; order Testudines; family Chelydridae; genus Chelydra; species Chelydra serpentina. The sequence goes on from JBAIAC010000464.1 coordinate 21,440, forward strand.
CGAACCTCCCCCCCAAACTCACCCCAGCCCCCCAAACTCACCCCCTGAACCTCCCCCCCAAACTCACCCCCCGAACCTCCCCCTCAAACTCACCCCAGCTCCCCAAAATCACCCCCTGTACCTCCCCCCCAAATTCACCCCAGCCCCCCAAACTCACCCCATGAACCTCCCCCCCAAACTCACCCCAGCCCCCCAAACTCACCCCATGAACCTCCCCCCCAAACTCACCCCCCAAACCTCCCCCCCAACTCACCCCAGCCCCCCAAACTCACCCCATGAACCTCCCCCCCAAACTCACCCCAGCCCCCCAAACTCACCCCCTGAACCTCCCCCCAAACTCACCCCCCGAACCTCCCCCTCAAACTCACCCCAGCTCCCCAAAATCACCCCCTGTACCTCCCCCCCAAACTCACCCCAGCCCCCCAAACTCACCCCATGAACCTCCCCCCCAAACTCACCCCATCCCCCCAAACTCACCCCATGAACCTCCCCCCCAAACTCACCCCAGTCCCCCAAACTCACCCCGACCCTCCCCCTCAAACTCACCCCAGCCCCCCAAACTCACCCCTGACCCCCCCTCAAACTCACCCCAGCCCCCCAAACTCACCCCCTGAACCTCCCCCTCAAACTCACCCCAGCCCCCCAAACCTTCAGACGAATCCCTCACCCAGAACCACGTTGCCCTGCTCTACCCACTGGACCCCACTCCCCTCCCAGAGCTGGGCAGAGAACCCAGGCGTCCTGGCTCCTGGCCCCCGCTGGTCTAACACCTTGACCCCGCTCCCCTCTGTTTTGTTTTGCCTCCTCCCCCTTCCCTCTCTGTCCGTCCGTCCCCCGCCCCCCTCCGCCTTTCCTTCTTTCCCTTTCTCCTTTCCCCCTCCCCCATCTTCCTACCCAATAGACCCCCTCCCACCCCAGCCCCCCCCTTGCTAACTGAGCTCCCTCTGTGTCTAATGAAGCTTCTGCCCCATCACAGTCCCCCCCCCCCCCCCCGCCCTTTAATCCCTCTAGCCCCTGGCTAGCTGGTTAAGGAGTCAAGGCTGGACCTAGGGGTGCCTGGGGGGCTGTCCCCTATTAAAGTGGTGTCCTGCATACATGGGGTTTGCAGGTTTGCTCTCTGCACCCCCCTGCACCCCAGCGGGGAACCTGCCCTGGCTTGTCCAGCCGTGGGGCAGCCCCCAGCGAGACACCCCCGGGTTTCAGTGCCGAGCCGTGGGCCTGGGGTCCGAGCCCCGTCTGGGGACCTTTGGCCCTGGCTCGGGGGTGGGGGATGGGGGATCAGCCCTGATAGGGGGCACCGGCCCTGATCCCGCCCCAGGGGAGTGGGGCCCGGGGCCTCTCCCCTCGAAGGGGCGCCAGTTCTGAGGTGGGGTCAGGTCAGACCCCTGGATCATGGAGGCCCCAGAAGTTCTTAATTAATTAAAAACGCCATTAACACAATCACTTTGGATCAAGATGTTGGAGGGGGGGAGGGAGAACCAGTCTCCCCCCTCCAATCGGGCCAGATGGGAGCCGGCGCCCCCTAGAGGGAAGAGGCCCCGTGCCCCATTCCCTGCCCCCCTGAGCCAGCCAGTCCCCGCCTTAGAGCCAGATGGGAGCCGGCGCCCCCTAGAGGGAAGAGGCCCCGTGCCCCATTCCCTGCCCCCCTGAGCCAGCCAGTCCCCGCTTTAGAGCCAGATGGGAGTCAGCGCCCCCTAGAGGGAAGAGGCCCCGTGCCCCATTCCCCCGAGTCTCCTGCCTAATGCGAGGGCCGTGGGGTGGCTGGTTATCAGGGCTCACCCCCGGCCCCCTTGCTGTCAGCCCAGCCTGGACACACACCACAGGCAATTACTGCTTCCTTAGCAGCCAAACGAGCTGAGCAGATGGGCCAGGAGAGCTGGTCCCTGTGGAGAGGCAGGGGAGAGGGCAGGGAGGTTACTGAGCGAGCATCGGGGCCAAAGAGGGAGAGAACTCAGGAGTCCTGGCTCCCAGCCCCCCCGGCTCTAACCATGAGCCCCCCACTCCCCTCCCAGCGCAGGGGATAGAGGTGGACCCATCAGGCTACCCCAGCCCTGGGCTCAGCGCTGGAAGCAGGGGTGTGTGTGTAGGGGCTGGGCCCTGCTCCGTGTGTGGGTGTGAGCCCCCTTGCCGACGTGTGTGGGTGTATGTGCACACTGTAAGGGGGAGCTCTTTGTGTGTGCTGTGTCATGTTGCAGTTGTGTATCGCTGTCTGTGGTGCGTTGTGGTGCGTTGTGGTGGTGTTTACACGGGGACCCCATGCCCGGCACTGGGACGGGGCCCCTCTGGGGTTGGGATGGAGGGGTGCTTAGCCAGGGATCCTGGCAGGGTGTGGGGCTGGGAACAGGCCACCTCAGAGGGTGACAATAAACAAGGAAAAGGCAGAGCCGTGGCAGGGCGGGGAGGGGGACGCAGGGGCAGATTGTGTGGGGCGCACGGACAGCGGGGGGCAGAGATTTGGCCCTGGCTCTCTCCCATCCTGGCTGGTGTTACTGGTTCGCCGGGCTCCAGCCCCGCGCGGCCTCCGTCTGCCTGAACGTCTGGGTTAAGGCGAGGGATGGAGCCATGACTGCAGGCCCTGGGGACATCTGTAAACAGAGCCCCCCAGCACCCCCTAACCACAGCACCTGGGGCAGCCCAGGGCTGGGCTAGCAGGGGCTGCGGGTCGGGAGTGAGGGGCACCAGCAGAGCTGGGTGGGGGAGTCCAGGGCCGGGCTGGCAGGGGCTGCAGGTCGGGAATGAGGGGCACCAGCAGGGCTGGGGGGGGAACGACCTCCTGCCTACGCCAAACCCACCCATAGGCCGGGAACCTCACAGCCCCAGCACCCCGGTGTCTGCCTGCCCCAGCCCCCTCTCCCTCGGGCTCTGCCATCTCCTTCCCGCTCCGCTGTCCTCCATGTCCCTCCCCCGACCCCCCCCCAAGCTGTCTGGACTGCTCTGACATCTCCCCCCCAACCCCCCACCACCAAGAGAGCCCAGCGGGGAGCCCCGGCAGCTCAGCCTGGCTCCTCCCTGGGGACCCCCCCCGCCCTGCACCAACATTGACAGGCTGACAGGCCAGGGGGAGGTGGGGGGGCTCCCTAGCAGTGTGCGCGCTCATGGTGAGAGACGCAAGGGCAGGGCAGACTAGAGGGGGTTCAGCCCGGCAAGGAGCACTCTCACCGAGGGGGGGGGGGACCCCAGGCCCATGGGACATCTCCCCAGCAGGGGGCACTCTCACTGGGGGAACCCCAGGGCCATGGGACATCTCCCCAGCAGGGGGCGCTCTCACTGGGGGAACCCCAGGGCCATGGGACATCTCCCCAGCAGGGGGCGCTCTCACTGGGGGAACCCCAGGGCCATGGGACATCTCCCCAGCAGGGGGCGCTCTCACTGGGGGAACCCCAGGGCCATGGGATATCTCCCCAGCAGGGGGCGCTCTCACTGGGGGAACCCCAGGGTCACAGAGTGTCTCCCCAGCTCTCTCCTAGCCAAGCGGGGTTGGAGGCCATGTGGGGATGGGGTTTGTTCCAGCTCTGGGAGCAGTGGGGGTAGGGGGGTGGGACACGGTTTTGGGGGTCCCTTGGGGCCAGCCGGGGACCCTGTGATCCCAAGAGGGATCCTGGGGGCTGATTTAGCCGCAGTGTTGGCGCAGGGGCAGGGAAACTAACTGAGCGAAACCTGCAACAACCGGCACCAGAACCTGGGCAGCCCTGGGAACTACCAGCCTCGGAAAGAGGGGCACCGGCAGAGCTGGGGGGAGGGGATCCCAGGGCCAAGCTAGCAGGGGGCTGCAGGTCGGGAGTGAGGGGCACCGGCAGAGCTGCGGGGAGGGGATCCCAGGGCCGAGCTAGCAGGGGGCTGCAGGTCGGGAGTGAGGGGCACCGGCAGAGCTGTGGGGAGGGGATCCCAGGGCCGAGCTAGCAGGGGGCTGCAGGTCGGGAGTGAGGGGCACCGGCAGAGCTGTGGGGAGGGGATCCCAGGGCCGAGCTAGCAGGGGGCTGCAGGTCGGGAGTGAGGGGCACCGGCAGAGCTGGGGGGAGGGGATCCCAGGGCCGAGCTAGCAGGGGGCTGCAGGTCGGGAGTGAGGGGCACCGGCAGAGCTGTGGGGAGGGGATCCCAGGGCCGAGCTAGCAGGGGGCTGCAGGTCGGGAGTGAGGGGCACCGGCAGAGCTGGGGGGAGGGGATCCCAGGGCCGAGCTAGCAGGGGGCTGCAGGTCGGGAGTGAGGGGCACCGGCAGAGCTGTGGGGAGGGGATCCCAGGGCCTAGCTAGCAGGGGGCTGCAGGTCGGGAGTGGGGGGCACCGGCAGGGCCGGGGTGAGGGGAGCCCAGGGCTGGGCTAGCAGGGGGCTGCAGGTCAGGAGTGAGGGGCACATTGGGGGTGTGTGCTGGGGGGTGTTATCTCTTGCACTGCCCCTGCCTGGGGGATGTCCAGAGAGCTCTTAACCCCCCTGCTGCTGGCTTCACCCCTTGGGCTCCTTCACCCTCAGTGCACTGAGCTGCCCAGGGCTCAGCCCCATGTGCAGTGGGTGTGAATTCACAGCGACCCCTGGTGGGCGCTCGCTGCAATGGAGAGTCTCTAGCCATGGTGATACTAGCCCCACCCGCAGGTCCCTGGGCTCCCCTCCCCCCGCTCTGCTGGTGCCCCTCACTCCCGACACGCAGCCCCCTGCTAGCCCGGCCCTGGGCTCCCCCCAGCCCTGCCAGTGCCCCTCACTCCCGACCCACAGCCCCCTGCTAGCTCAGCCCTGGGCTCCCCTCCCCCCGCTCTGCTGGTGCCCCTCACTCCCGACCCACAGCCCCCTGCTAGCACAGCCCTGGGCTCCCCTCCCCCCGCTCTGCCGGTGCCCCTCGCTCCCGACCCGCAGCCCCCTCCTAGAACAGCCCTGGGCTCCCCTCCCCTCCCCCCGCTCTGTCGGTGCCCCTCACTCCCGACCCGCAGCCCCCTCCTAGCACAGCCCTGGGCTCCCCTCCCCCCGCTCTGCCGGTGCCCCTCGCTCCCGACCCGCAGCCCCCTCCTAGCACAGCCCTGGGCTCCCCTCCCCCCGCTCTGCCGGTGCCCCTCACTCCCGACCCGCAGCCCCCTCCTAGCACAGCCCTGGGCTCCCCTCCCCCAGCTCTACCGGTGCCCCTCACTCCCGACCCGCAGTCCCCTCCTAGCACAGCCCTGGGCTCCCCTTCCCCCGCTCTGCCGGTGCCCCTCACTCCCGACTAGGCCAGTTTTCAGGCTGCGGCGTCTCTGTCCTATCGTCCTCACCGGGATCATAAATTGGCAATGAGCGGCCTGAAGGCCTCCAGCTGGGGCCGCTTAGCTGTGAAATTTGCTGTGCTCATTGGAGCAATAGGGTCGTGGCCCCGCTGCAGCCAGCGCCATCACTCATGGCACTTACCAGTGAGCTGGGGGCCGCTGGGCTGGCTCGGGGGGGGAGGGGGGGACAGCAGGGGGTGCTCGCTGGCCTGGCAGTCAGTGCTTGCCCCAATGCCCCAGAGCACAGCGATGGAGCGCCCGCCGTGCTGCAGGGAGCGGGGCAGGGGCTCGGCAGGGGGCGCTGGGTTGTAGGGATCATGGCAGGGGGCTCGTCGGGGGGGTGCTGGGCTGCTGGGAGCAGGGAGAGGGGCTCAGGAGGGGGTGCTGGGCTGCTGGGGGTGGGGTGGGGGGCTCGTTGGGGGCGCTGGGCTGCAGGGGGCGGGGCCGGGTCTTGGCGGGGGGCGCTGGGCTGTGGGGGCTGGGGCGGGGGCTCAGTGGGGGGGCGTTCTCCCTGGGAGTCAGGGCTGGCCCCGATGCCCCAGGGTGGCGCTGGGGGGCCTGTGCTGCAGGGCGGGGGGCTCAGGGCAAGGCCTGGGTGATACTTTGGAACATGTCTCCCGCATTTACCAACTTTTGTGACTACATCATGTCCCGATGACATCACTTCATCTGATGATGTCATCACTTCCCCTTGTGACATCATGGCACTAGGTCATGAGGCAGTCTCTTGTGATGTTGGTTGGTACCATGATGACCTGACGTTGGTTTCCATGGCAGCGGGGCCATCAATGATTTCCTAGTCATCTGTGCCAAGACCGGGGGTGATGATGTCACAAGGGGGCAATGACATCATCAGGGGGAATGCGGTGAGGTCATCTGGGAAAGCGATTATGTCACCAGCGATGGGATGATGTCACAAGTCCCCACAGTGATATTAATAAGGATGTGATGATGTCACAAGCGGAAGCAGGTGTAGTGATGTCACGTTAGAAATGCCCCCAGTGATGGTACCCCAGTTGCCACGGTGACGGCCTTTGACCCCATGTGACAGTTCAGTGTGGTGTAAGGATGTGGGGGAGATTTAGGTCGCCATGGTGATAATGGGATGGGGGGGCGCTCCCCGTTGCCCTTATTCAATATGGCGCCCGTGGGGCCAGGATGGGGCGGGCTTCATTTGCCCGTAGTTAAAATGGCGCCCGGGAAGGTGCTGGAGATTTGCCCTTTCTGAAAATGTCGCTGGCCGCGGCTCTGACGAGATTTACCCTCAGTCAATATGGCGCCGCTGTTGCCCTTTGCCAACATGGCGGCCCCCGCTGCGCCCTTCCTAAGATGGCGGCCGTCTCCTCCTGTCCCTTTGTCAAAATGGCGGCGCTGGGCTCACTCCGGCCCCTTTCCAAGAGGGCGGGCCCCCAGCCTCGTTCCAAGATGGTGGCCGTTGCCCTTTGCCAATATGGCCGCGGCTTCGCGTCTCCTCCTCTCCCAAGATGGTGGCGTCTCGCAACCTGAGGGCGGAAGTGCGTGAAGCCGGCGCGCAGCGTGCGCTGCCCTGTCCCAAGATGGCGGAGGCGGCGTGTCGCTGGGCCGGGAATGGGGAGAGCAGCAGCAGCAGCAGCAGCGGGGACGAGGAGGAGGGGGATGGGCAGGGCCCCCCCCCGCGGCGGGTCTATTTGCCGGGCCGGGGCCCCCCGCCGGGACCGGGCGAAGAGCTGGTGATGGACGAGGAGGCCTATGTGCTGTACCACCGGGCGGGCACGGGTCAGCGCCGGCGGGGTCGCGGGCACAGAGACCTGGGGCTGCGGTGTGGGGCGGGCAGGAGGGTGGGGTGGGCACAGAGACCTGGGGCTGCGGTGTGGGGCGGGCAGGAGGGTGGGGTGGGCACAGAGGTATGGGGCTGCGGTGTGGGGCGGGCAGGAGGGTGGGGTGGGTACAGAGGTATGGGGCTGCGGTGTGGGGCGGGCAGGAGGGTGGGGTGGGCACAGAGGTATGGGGCTGCGGTGTGGGGCGGGCAGGAGGGTGGGGTGGGCACAGAGGTATGGGGCTGCGGTGTGGGGCGGGCAGGAGGGTGGGGTGGGCACAGAGGTATGGGGCTGCGGTGTGGGGCGGGCAGGAGGGTGGGGTGGGTACAGAGGTATGGGGCTGCGGTGTGGGGCGGGCAGGAGGGTGGGGTGGGCACAGAGGTATGGGGCTGTGGTGTGGGGCGGGCAGGAGGGTGGGGTGGGCACAGAGACATGGGGCTGCGGTGTGGGGTGGGCACAGAGGTATGGGGCTGCGGTGTGGGGCGGGCAGGAGGGTGGGGTGGGCACAGAGGTATGGGGCTGTGGTGTGGGGCGGGCAGGAGGGTGGGGTGGGCACAGAGACATGGGGCTGCGGTGTGGGGTGGGCACAGAGGTATGGGGCTGCGGTGTGGGGCGGGCAGGAGGATGGGGTGGGCACAGAGGTATGGGGCTGTGGTGTGGGGCGGGCAGGAGGGTGGGGTGGGCACAGAGACATGGAGCTGCAGTGTGGGGTGGGCACAGATGCACAGGGCTGTGGTGTGGGGGAAGCAGGAGGGCACGCGATTGGGACAGGCCATGGCCCGGGAGGGTATGGGACAGGCCCGGGTGCGGGGCACATGCCCAGCAGTGGGGCTCACCCCCTTTCTCCCCACAGGCGCCCCCTGTCTGAGTTTCGACGTGGTGCCCGACCCGCCGGGCCAGGAGCTTGGCCAATTCCCGCTCAGCCTGCGGCTCTGCGCCGGCACCCAGGCCGAGAGCGCCCAGGCCAACAGGTCAGACCTGGGGGGCGGCCGTGGGGCAGACACAGCCCCCCACCCTGCTTCTCCCGAGATCTAGAGAGACCCCTGTGTGCTCCCCAGCACACCTGGCCAGGGCGCCCCCTTCTCAGTGCTGCCCCAGGTCGGGCCCCGCGGGGCACCCCCAGGAGCACTCGCTGCTCGCCTGGGCACTTGGGGGTGGGTGAGCGGCTGCCCGGGGTGAGGGCAGGAGACACCGAGCGGAAGTAGCTCCGCCCCCGGGGGCATAGCCAGGCCTGGTCCCAGCCCGCCCCACAGGGCCCTTGCAGCCGGGGCCTGGGGTAGACCCGCCCCGGCCACAACTGGCAACAACTCCCCCCTCCCCCCCCAGCTTCAGCCTCACCCCAGGCTGAGAGCCGGCCCCCCCTGCTCACAAGTGCCTCTTCCCCTGCCTGGACCCCAGCAGCCCCCTGAGCACAGAGCCGCCCCCCCGCCCCCCGGAGTCCCCCAGAAACCCCCTGCCTGACCCACCGATGGGGCTGGCTCCCTGTGGCCCTTGACCTCCGTGCTGAGCCAGTGACAGGGTTCAGGCCAGCGCCCCCTAGACGGGAGAGGCCCCGGGCCCCATTCCCTGCCCCCCTGAGCCAGCCAGTCTCTGCCCTGGGGAGGGAGAGGCCCCGGGCGCCATTCTACGGGGCGCAGGCGGGGGCAGGGCTCAGGGGGTCCCGCTCTCTCTGCCAGGCTGCTGGTGATGAAGATGCACAATCTGCACCGCACGGGGGCCGGGGACGCCGAGAGCAGCGACAGCGACGGGGATGAGGACGAGGAGGAGAAGAAACCCCAGCTGGAGCTGGCCATGGTCCCCCACTACGGGGGCATCAACCGCGTCCGGGTACGGCCCCCCACCCCAGCGCAGCGCCCCCCGCCAAGCCCGCCCCCAGTACCCCCCAGAACAGCGCCCCCTACCCCCACGCCGGGGTTAACCCTTTCCTTCCCGGCAGGTCACCCAGCTGGGCGGGACGCAGGTGGCTGCCGTCTGGTCGGAGAAGGCGCAGGTGGAGATCTACGACCTGCAGCGGCCCCTGGCAGCCATCTCGGACCCTCAGGCCATGGCCACCTTCCTGCGGGAGGAGCAGGCCAAGATCAAACCCCTCTTCTCCTTTGCCGGACACATGACCGAGGGCTTCGCCATGGACTGGTCCCCCATGGTGCCCGGTGAGCTGCGGGTTGCTGGGTGGCAGGGGGCTGCGGGTCGGGAGTGAGGGGCACCAGCTGGCTGGGGGAGCTCCCTGTGACCCCAGTTCTGCCGCCCCACCCCCCAGGCCGTCTCGTGACAGGTGACTCAAACAAGAACATTCACCTGTGGAGCCCCAAGGCGGACGGGACGTGGCAGGTGGACCAGCGCCCCTTCACTGCCCACACCGCCTCTGTGGAGGACCTGCAGTGGTCGCCAACAGAAGCTACGGTGAGTGGCAGCCCTGCCAGGAGAAACCGGATCCTGGGGTAGATGGGCCTTGGGGGGGCTGATCCAGAGGGAAAGGGAGGGGGCAGGATACTGGGGTAGATGGGCCTTGGGGGCAGATCCAGAGGGACAGGGAGGGGGCAGGATATTGGGGTAGATGGGCCTGAGGGGATGATCTGGAGGGATGGGATACCAGGGTAGATGGGCCTGTGGGGTAGATTCGGAGAGGAACAGTGGGGGGGAATGGGGACATGGGCCTGTGGGGCTGATCCGGAGGCACGGGGCAGGACGGGATACCAGAGTAGATGGGCCCGTGGGGCTGACCCGGAGGCACAGGGGGCAGGGCGGGATACCGGGGTAGATGGGCCCATGGGGCTGATCCAGAGGGGCGGGATATCAGGGTAGATGGGCCCCCGGGCGGGTGACCACGCTGCCCTGACCCCCTCTCGCCCAGGTGTTCGCCTCGTGCTCGGCGGACGGGTCCATCCGGGTGTGGGACGTGCGGGCGGCGCCGGGCCGGGCCTGCATGCTGACGGCCAGCCAGGCCCACGCCAGCGACGTCAACGTCATCAGCTGGAACCGCCATGAGCCCTTCCTGCTCAGCGGGGGGGACGACGGGGCCCTGCGGGTCTGGGACCTGCGGCTCTTCCAGGTCAGTGCCCCTCACTCCCGACCCGCAGCCCCTGCTAGCCCAGCCCTGGGCTCCCCCCAGCTCTGCCGGTGCCCCTCACTCCCAACCCGCAGCCCCTGCTAGCCCAGCCCTGGGCTCCCCCCAGCTCTGCGGGTGCCCCTCACTCCCGACCCGCAGCCCCTGCTAGCCCAGCCCTGGGCTACCCCCAGCTCTGCCGGTCACTCCCGACCCGTAGCCCCTGCTAGCCCAGCCCTGGGCTACCCCCAGCTCTGCTGGTGCCCCTCACTCCCGACCTGAAAATTTCCCTTTCCTTTCATAGGGGTTGACCTGGTGGCCGGGTGGGAGTCGGGGTTGACCAGGTGGCCGGATGGAAGCCGGGGTTGACCACGTGGCTGGACTGTCCCGGGGTTGACCAGGTGGCCGGGTGGGAGCCGGGGTTGACCAGGTGGCCGGGTGGGAGCCGGGGTTGACCAGGTGGCCGGACTGTCCCGGGGTTGACCTGGTGGCCGAGTGGGGACTTAGACCATTTCCCCGGGGTAGCTCTGCTGGTGACCCTCACTCCAGACCCGCAGCCCCCCTCACTGCTGCCCTCTCCCCCCCACAGACAGGCACGAGCGTGGCAACCTTCAAGCAGCACACGGCGCCCGTCACCTCGGTGGAGTGGCACCCCGCGGACGGGGGAGTATTCGCGGCCGCCGGGGCAGACGACCAGGTGACCCAGTGGGACCTGGCGGTGGAGCGGGACCAGGAGGGGGAGGGGGAGAGCGAAGATGACCCGGCCCTGGCCTCCATCCCCCCCCAGCTGCTCTTCGTGCACCAGGGAGAGACCGACGTCAAGGAGCTGCACTGGCACCCCCAGTGCCCGGGGATCCTGATCACCACCGCCCTGTCCGGCTTCACCGTCTTCCGCACCATCAGCGTCTGACTGGTCAGAGCCTGGAGCCTCCCCCTTGCAGATGGACCATTCCAGGTGTCGGCTGCTCCCATTGCACAGAATGGGGAGAAAGCTGGGGCAGGGGAGGAGTTGGTCTGGTCCATGTAGTGGCGGCTACCCTTGCACTGGCAAGAAGGGGAGATTCCCCAGGCAAGGAACCTCAACACAAACTTTCCCCCTCCTTGCTCCATGCAGTTAGACTGTTCCAGTTAGTGGCTGCTACCATTGCATGAAATGGGGGGGAGACAATGTGCTTCTTCCATATTTGGTGTTATGCACCCCTTCTTGCAGATGGACTATTCCAACTGCTACCATTGGTCAGTATTGGGGGGTTGGTGGTAGCTGGACCTTTCCATTCTGCATGGGGGGGGCGCATGCCTCAAGAAAGTGCACTGTTCTGCAGCTTGTTTTTTGGGTGCTACCATCTAATGTGGATATGTGGGGGCTGATTTGAAGCTAATTTCCCCCTCAATTGTACATGGCTTGGTCTGAATTTGGTTGTTACTACTTGGGATGGAGGAGGTCATCACCCCCATGGTGTTGTGAGAAGTGGATTGCTCCAGAGGCTACCAGTTCTGCATGGGTGGGGGGAAGAGTTGGTGCACTCCAAATATATTTTTGAGTGCTGCCACCATGCACTGAGGGGGTGGGGAGCTATTTCCCAGGGGTGCACAAATCCCTGGGGTGGGAGGGATGGGAGACAGACTCTTCCCCCCCCCCCCCCCCCATACAGAGACAGGGCAGGGGAAAATTTGCATCCATTGGGGGCGGGGTTGGGTCACAACTGGGCCCCTCCCACTTTAACCCCAGTTTGCGGGGAGGGGTCCCCTCATGTCTCCCCCCATGGATGGGCCCTGCCTAGGGGGTGGGTTAGTACATAATATCTATTTTCTGGCAAGTTCAGTTTTAATTAAAGAAATAAAGTTTATAACCGACAGGAGTCTGGTCAGTCTGGGACAGGGTGGGCCCAGCTCTGCCTGTGCCCCCTCCGACCCACAGGCCCCCCCCTGCTCTACAGGTGCCCCTCACTCCCTACCCGCAGTGCCCTGCCAGCCGGGCCCAGGGCTCTCCCCAGCCTCCGAACTCTGCCGGTGCCCCTCACTCCAGACCCGCAGCCCCCTGCTAGCCCAGCCCTGGGCTCCCCCCACCCCTTCAGTTCTGCTGCTGCCTCGTCTTTATTAACATCCGTTGTTCACCGCTCGGCCCCGGGGCTGGCAGACGCCCCCAGCAGCGCCCCCTTCTGCCCCCGACTGGCTTTGTTCTCAGTGCCTGGTTGGGAACGGATTGTGCCCCCTCCCGTCCAGTTCCCACACGGGGGTCACTGCAGCCCGCTCCACTGCAGGGAGGTGAAGGTGAGGGTGCCGCCCGCATCCGGCGAGCAGAGCAGCAGGGTCTTCTTGACGCCGGTGCCCAGGCGGGCGGCAGCCACCAGGGTGCGGAGTGGGAGGGGGTCCCCCTGGGGGCAGCACAGCGCGATGTAGTGGGCATGGAAGCGCAGGGGGTCGCCTGCAGGGGACAGGCCGAAGGGGGAGGGGTCAGGCCAGCTGCCCCCTGCCCCATTCCCTGTCCCACCCCCTCCAATCCTCTCTAATCCCTTCCCTGAGCACCCCCCCAAACCCATCCCCTCCCCCACTTCTGGGGCCTAAATTGCCCCCCCCCCCTGCTCCCCACCCACCTCCATGTGCCCCTCCCCAGGGCTGGTCAGCACCCCCTGCCCCATTTCCCCCAGGCTGTGGCCCAGCCCCTCCCCCCCCCGCGCCCACCTACCTGGGTACACAAGGAAGTCTCCCCCAAACTTGCTCCCTCCGGACAGGTAGTAGCCCCTGCCCCACAGCTCGCGGAAGACGCGGTACCGGGCCTCGTGGGCCGGGCGGCCGGGGTGAGGCCAGTCCGGGGAGGGGGAGGTCCAGTCCACCCGCTCGACCTGACCCAGGCAGCGCCGCGCCGTGGGCAGCTGGACCATCATGGCATCGTGGGGCAGGACGAAGGGCGAATCCAGGAGCCCCGAATCCTCCACAGTGTCTGGGAGTGGAGAGAGCAACAGGCTAGGAGAAGCTGGGGCCGGAGTGCGACTGCCTCTGGGGTGGGGTACAGGGGCTGCTTATACAGGGACCCCTCACCCAGCACTGAGACATGGCCCCTCTGGGGTGGGATGCGGGGGCTGGGGCTGATCCACAAATGAGTCCCCCCAGCACAGGCCCCCTGGGCCCAGCACTGAGAAACAGGGGAGAGCGTCCCCTACTAAACCCCCCATTTCTCTGCAGCCCCTGGGTTTCCACAGCAGGTCGCCCCAGCCCCACCTGGCGTCTCCCCGCGCTGCTCTCTGCGGCGGGCTCGTCCCTGGGCGATGCGCTCGGCCAGCCGGGCCAGCAGGGCCTCCCTCTCTGCCCCAGCCAAGCGCTGCTGCTCCTGGTAGCTCTCCTCCAGCTCCCGCCGGTAGGCCTCCACCTCGGACGCCTGGGTTCGGGAGACAGGGGGTTAGTTCCGGTACGGGGTGCACGGCACAGCCATCTCCCCGCAGGATCCCCGCCCCAAACATGCTGCGCCCCCCCCCTGCTGCTGTGCCTCGCCCTGGACCTGAGCTGGTGCCCACTAGAGGGGACAGGCCCCGTACCCCATTCCCCGCCCCCCTGAGCCAGCCAGTCCCTGCCCTGGGGAACCGGCGCCCCCTAGAGTTGAAAGGCCCCATCTCCCACTGACCCAGCCAGTCCCTGCTGTGGGGCTGGATCGGCGCCCCCTGGAGGAGCCAGTCCCTCACCTGGGTCGGTTCCTCCCCCTCCGCGGGGGGCTGGGTCTCGGTGCCCCTCACCAGGACGGCCGCGCCCAGCTCGGCAAGCAGCCGGGCCTCCTCGGGGAGCAGCTGCAGGGGGAGGCCCAGGTGGGCATTCTGCCGGGGCTTGCGGGCCAGCGCCCCCACCAGGGTCCCCACCAGCCGGAACCGCTCACGGATCTCCCGGGCCTCCTCCGCGCTCCACACGAGAGCCGTCCCCTCCAGCACGTGGATCCGGATCATGGCGCCGCGCCGGCTGCAGGGAGGGGAGCGGCAAGAGTGGGGGATGTGGCCCCTCTGGGGTGGGGCGCAGGGGCTGGTTATACAGGGATCCCTCGCCCAGCGCTGAGATGTGGCCACTTCTGGGGTGGGGCACCACACTCCCAGCATGCTCTGGGGCAGAGGGTGCCACAATCCCAGCATGCCCCACTGCCAGGCCCAGGTCCCCAGCCTGGGTGGGGGGCAATCCCATCATGCTCCAGGGCAGGGGGTGCTGCTATCCCATCATGCCCTGGGGCTAGGATGGCCAAGCAGTGCTGATGCCCCAGAGGATGCTGGGAAAGCCCCTCTTCAGAGAGCCTGGTTCTGACCACATGGTGGGAATCCCGTTAAAGGGCCATCCCCACCCCAAGGTATTCTGGGAGTCCCATTCTTAAAAAACCTCTATTAACACACACACACAAACACAAAGGATTCTGGGAAACAGTTTCTTAAAGGGCCACACATTAAAAATAGCCCCTTCCCCGCAAGGTATTCTGGGTAACCCATTCTTAAAGGGCCAAAGTATTCCCTCCAAGGAATACTGGGAAACAGTTTCTTAAAGGGCCACACGCACCTATACCAAACGCTGCTTCTTCCCCCAGGGGATTGTGGGTAATCTTTTCTCCAAGGGCTACCCCTCCCCCCAATTCCCTACCCCCAATTCCCTAGCTCACTCACCTTCACCCCTGGGCCTCCCTGCACCCAGCTCTGGGGTGGGGGGGGGAAGCCTGCGGGATGTTTGCAGAGCAAGCTCGCTGGTCCCTCTCTCTGCTCCTGCAAGGCGAGGGGGGGCGGGGTTCTTGCAGCTGAGCGATGGCCCGATTGGCCAATACCCGAGGAGGGGTGGAGAGTGTGTGTGGGGGGTTGCAAATTGCAGGGCCCAATGGGTGCAGGGCGCGGAGGAAGTGAGCTGGGGGCGGGCAGGCAGCGCGGCAGCAAAGTAAGGGGGTGGGTGGATGGCTGGGTGAGGGAGGGAGGGAATCACTCACAAGGGTGTGAATCCGTGCAACGGAGCCCCCAGGGGTATAACTCTGTGCAAAGCCCCCCAGGGGTGTGAATCCGTGCAAAGGTGCCCCCAGTGGTGTAACTCTGTGCAGAGCCCCCTGGGTGTGAATCTGTGCAAAGGAGCCCCCGGGCGTGAATTCTGCACTGACCCCATCAGGAGAAGTTGGTGCCGGGTGCCGGTGAGTAACGCTGGGAACTTGAGGGGTGCGGGGCTGCACCTGAATTGTAGGGAGGGGGGAGAAGCTCCAGGGTGTTTTCCCATCCCCACCTGATGTTGGGTTCCCACCACTTCTCAGCCCCCCCGTGTGTCCCCCCGGATGGACTGCTAAACTGGGGGCAAGCTGCAGGGGGCAGGAGTTGGGTGTTTGTCCTGTATTTGTATAGTGCCTGGCACAAGGGGGCAGGGCAAGGAGCTACCATAATACACCTAATAAATAATGTACAGCGCCTGGCACAATAGGGGCGGGGCTAGAAGCTACCGTAATACACCTAATAAATAACGTACAGCGCCTGGCACAATGAGGGGCTGGTCTGGGACTAGGGATCCTAGGAGCTCCCCTAATGGAGATTAAATGGGGTGAGGCGTGTACCCCTCTCTCCTCAGCACCAGCAATGGCTAACGTGGGGGGCGGATTAAGGCGGCTCGTGGCCCAGGGTTTAGCTGGAGGTGGAGGGAGCCGGGAGCCCACGTGGGATAGACCTCAGCGGCCCAGCCCTTGCCCCCCACTCTAACCACTAGACCCCACTTGCTGAGGGGTTTGTGCTGCCGGGTGTGTGGGGGGGGCAGTGTCTGGGTGTGGGGGGCTGGGCAGTGGCCACTGGGGGGCAACAAGGCAGCTTGATAGTCCCTGGTGGATGAACTGGCGGGGTAGGTACCGGCCCGGCAGAGGCTGTGAACCCCCCAGAGCCGAGGATGCCCCGCAGCGTCCCCCCCCCACAGCTCCCCATTCTACCTCACATACACGCTGAGCCCCCCCCCCACGCAGCCCCCCACTTTGCTGCCTTAGCACCCACCCCCCAAGGCTGGGTCTCTGTGGCCCTTCCAGCCCATGGCCGCTCGGCTGCGGGCCCAGGAGGCATCCGGATGGGCTGGGTGATGGGGGCTCCTGGGAGCGGGGCTGAGACCTGGCAAACTCGATACGCCCCCAGGCCACGGAATGAGAGCAACGGACGCCAACTGCGGCCAGCGCCCCTAGAGGGGAGAGGCCCTGGGCCCCATTCCCCGCCCCCCTGGGCCCCATTCCCCGCCCTGGGGCCGGATCTCACCACCACCCCCGCTCTTCCCCTACCAGCCCTCAGCGCCCCCTGCAGCCACTGCCCCCCGATCCAGTGGGGTGGGTGGCCTGTGGAACTGCCCGACACTGTTTTTCCTCCCCCGGCAGAGCTGGGATGACCCCGGAGGAGTGGACCTATCTGGCCGTGCTGCTTTTCTCTATACCCATCGGCTTTGTCTTCAAGAGAGGGGGTGAGTGACTCCAACTGGGTGCGAATGGGGGGGCACTCTGGCCCCTCCCCTTTGTGCCATTGGTCGGGGGACACAGGGATTGGGGCTGGAAAAAATCACACCGAAGAGACCCCCCCCCCTTTCCCTCCAGCAAGGGCCCTTCCCCCCCCATTCCCTCCGGTGTGCCCCACCCAGCCCCAGCCGGGGCTTCCTCACCTCAGCTTCCTCTTGCAAGATTTCCTCTCTCCATTCCGGTTCAGCTCCGGGGGGGGCAGGGGAACTGGAGGGGGGGTTGGGTTGTGTCTCGAGCTAGAATGGGTATTTTGGGGGGGCTGGTGTGTGGGGGCGGGGAACCTGGCACTAGCTTCCCCCTGCCAGTCTTGTAGTCAGGGGCCAGGGCAGAACCTCCTGGACTCTGGGGTCCCATCGATAGGAGATGGGTGTTTGTGGGTACAGGATCCCCACCTCCTGAGCTCCCTTGCACCCCATTCCCTGCCCCCCTGAGCCAGCCAGTCCCCGCCCGGGTCGCCCTAAGTCCCAGCTGACGTTGCTCCCAGGGGATCTCGGGGGGGGGGGGGGGGGGAAGGGATCTGGGATCTGATCTGTGTCTCTTTCCTCCCCTCCCCCGGCCAGGACACCAAGTGAAGCAGTTTGGGGGGGCGGCTGTGGGGCTGCTCCTGACACTGATCACCTGCAACATCCACACCTTGCACTCCCTGGTCACCATCCTGGGCACATGGGTCATCCTCAGCCTCTCCCCCCGGTAAGGAAGGAGCCAGGACACCTGGGTTCTTCTGTCCCCGGCTCTGGGAGAGGAGTGGGGTCTAATGGGTAGAGTGGGGGTGGGGATTTGGGGAGCTGTGGAGAGATGGGGGAGCCTGGAGCTAAGCAGGGGATTTTGGGAGCTGGGAGGGGGTGGGGGGGGTGACAGGAGCAGGGGATTCTGGGAGCCGGAAGGGGGTAGGGGGGTGATGGGAGCAGGGGATTCTGGGAGCCAGGAGGGGTTGGTGGGGAGATGGGAGCAGGGGATTGTGGGAGCCAGGGGGAGGGGGTGACGGGAGCAGGGGATTGTGGGAGCCGGGGGGGGGGAGGGTGGGGGTAACAGAGGCAGGGGATTCTGGGAGCTGGGAGGAGTTGGGGGGGCCAGAGGAGAGCAGGGGATTCTGGGAGTGTGGCCAATTAACCCGCCCTCTGCCCCCAGGTCCTGTCACTACCTGACCCTCGGCTGGACCTTCGCCTACCTGCTCTTCTTCCGGACGGTGACTTTCTTCGGGCTGCCGGCCCCCACCCCCTTCACCAACGCCGTGCAGCTGCTGCTGACCCTCAAGGTGCTGCAGGGGGCGGGGCAGGGAGGCTCAACAGGGGGGGCTCTGCCCTCCTGGTCACTGCTGGCCCCTCTGGGGCGCTGGGGCGGGGGGCACTGTGCTGCGGCGGTGGGGCACTAGGGGGCGCTGTGCTGCGGTGGTGGGGCACTAGGGGGCTCTGTGCTGTGGCACTAGGGGGCGCTGTGGTGTGGTGGTGAGGCACTAGGGGGCACTAGGGGGTGCTGTGCTGCAGCGGTGGGGCGCTAGGGGGCGCTGTGCTGCGGCACTAGGGGGCGCTGTGCTGCGGCACTAGGGGGCACTAGGGGGCGCTGTGCTGCGGCACTAGGGGGCGCTGTGCTGCGGCACTAGGGGGCACTAGGGGGCGCTGTGGTGAGGCACTAGGGGGCGCTGTGCTGCGGCACTAGGGGGCACTAGGGGGCGCTGTGCTGTGGCACTAGGGGGCGCTGTGCTGCGGTGGTGAGGCACTAGGGGGCTCTGTGCTGTGGAGCACTAGGGGGCGCTGTGGTGAGGCACTAGGGGGCGCTGTGCTGCGGCGTTGGGGCACTAGGGGGCGCTGTGCTGCGGCGTTGGGGCACTAGGGGGCGCTGTGCTGCGGCGGTGGGGCACTAGGGGGCGCTGTGCTGCAGTGTTGGGGCACTAGGGGGCGCTGTGCTGCGGCGGTGGAGCACTAGGGGGCGCTGTGCTGTGGCGGTGGAGCACTAGGGGGCGCTGTGGTGAGGCACTGGGGGCGCTGTGGTGAGGCACTAGGGGGCGCTGTGCTGCGGCACTAGGGGGCACTAGGGGGCGCTGTGCTGTGGCACTAGGGGGCGCTGTGCTGCGGTGGTGAGGCACTAGGGGGCTCTGTGCTGTGGAGCACTAGGGGGCGCTGTGGTGAGGCACTAGGGGGTGCTGTGCTGCGGCGGTGGAGCACTAGGGGGTGCTGTGCTGTGGCGGTGGAGCACTAGGGGGCGCTGTGGTGAGGCACTGGGGGCGCTGTGCTGCGGCACTAGGGGGCACTAGGGGGCGCTGTGCTGTGGCACTAGGGGGCGCTGTGCTGCGGTGGTGAGGCACTAGGGGGCTCTGTGCTGTGGAGCACTAGGGGGCGCTGTGGTGAGGCACTAGGGGGCGCTGTGCTGCGGCGTTGGGGCACTAGGGGGCGCTGTGCTGCGGCGTTGGGGCACTAGGGGGCGCTGTGCTGCGGCGGTGGAGCACTAGGGGGCGCTGTGCTGCAGTGTTGGGGCACTAGGGGGCGCTGTGCTGCGGCGGTGGAGCACTAGGGGGTGCTGTGCTGTGGCGGTGGAGCACTAGGGGGCGCTGTGGTGAGGCACTGGGGGCGCTGTGGTGAGGCACTGGGGGCGCTGTGCTGCGGCACTAGGGGGCACTAGGGGGCGCTGTGCTGTGGCACTAGGGGGCGCTGTGCTGCGGTGGTGAGGCACTAGGGGGCTCTGTGCTGTGGAGCACTAGGGGGCGCTGTGGTGAGGCACTAGGGGGCGCTGTGCTGCGGCGTTGGGGCACTAGGGGGCGCTGTGCTGCGGCGTTGGGGCACTAGGGGGCGCTGTGCTGTGGCGGTGGGGCACTAGGGGGCGCTGTGGTGAGGCACTAGGGGGCGCTGTGCTGCGGCGTTGGGGCACTAGGGGGCGCTGTGCTGCGGCGTTGGGGCACTAGGGGGCGCTGTGCTGCGGCGGTGGAGCACTAGGGGGCGCTGTGCTGCAGTGTTGGGGCACTAGGGGGCGCTGTGCTGCGGCGGTGGGGCACTAGGGGGCGCTGTGGTGAGGCACTAGGGGGCGCTGTGCTGCGGCGTTGGGGCACTAGGGGGCGCTGTGCTGCCGCGGTGGGGCACTAGGGGGCGCTGTGCTGCGGCGGTGGAGCACTAGGGGGCGCTGTGGTGAGGCACTAGGGGGCGCTGTGCTGCGGCGGTGGAGCACTAGGGGGTGCTGTGCTGTGGCGGTGGAGCACTAGGGGGCGCTGTGGTGAGGCACTGGGGGCGCTGTGGTGAGGCACTAGGGGGCGCTGTGCTGTGGTGGTGAGGCACTAGGGGGCGCTGTGCTGTGGTGGTGAGGCACTAGGGGGCGCTGTGCTGTGGCGGTGGAGCACTAGGGGGCGCTGTGCTGCGGCACTAGGGGGCGCTCTTCTGTGGTAGTGAGGCACTAGGGGGCGCTGTGGCAGGGCGTGGGGGGGGGTGCTGTACCATGGCAGTGGGGCACTAGGGGGTGCGGTGCCGTGGGGTGGCACTATGGGGCGCTGTGGTGGGGCACGGGGGGGTGTGCTGTACCGTGGGGGGGGGGGCGCGGTGCCGTGGCGATGGTCCCCTAGGGGGCGCTCACCCCCTGGGTTGCTCCCCCCTGCCCTAGATGGTGAGCCTGGCCAATGAGGTGCAGGAGTTCAGCCAGGCCAAGAAGCAGGACGTGACCTCGTTCGCCAAGGGCCCCGCAATCGGGCTGATCCCCAGCGTGCCGGGGCTGGGCCCCATCCTCTGCTACAGTTACTGCTACGTGGGGCTCATGACAGGTACGGTGGGTGGGGGGGGGCGGACACCTGGGTCCTCTCCCTGGCTCTGCGAGGGAAGTGGGGGCTAGTGGGGGGGAGCTGGGAGCCAGGACGCCTGGGTTCACTCCCCAGCTCTGTGGGGGGACGAGGTCCAGCGAGTCTTTTCCACTGTTACCTTTAACTGCATTTCTCTCCTCCCCCCCCCCATTTCCCCCCTCCCGTCCTCCTCCCTCTCCTGTCCCCCTCCATCCCCCCCCCAGGCCCCTTCTACCGCTACAGGACCCACCTGGACTGGCTGCAGCAGCCGGACTCACAGGCCATCCCCAGCTGGCGCCCCCTGGTGGCGCGGGCCCGGCTGGTCCCGGTCTATGGGCTGCTGTTCCTGGGGGCAGCCCGGCTCTTCCCGCTGGGGTACGTGCGGAGCGAGGCCTTCGCCGCCCGGGCGCTGCCCTTCCGCCTCTTCTACATGGTGCCCGTCTTCTTCGTCTTCCGCATGCGCTTCTACGTGGCCTGGCTCTGCGCCGAGTGCGCCTGCATCGCCGCCGCCTTCGGGGCCTACCCCACGGCCGCCCGCGCCCGCCCTGGCGGGGGCCCCACCACCCTCTGCCCCAGGTGCGCCCGCAGCCCAGCCCCGCCGGGGCACTGGCTCCCATCCAGCCCCAGGGCAGGGACTGGCTGGCTCAGGGGGCAGGGAATGGGGCCCGGGGCCTTTCCCCTCTAGGGGGCACTGGCTCCCATCCAGCCCCAGGGCAGGGACTGGCTGGCTCAGGGGGGCAGGGAATGGGGCACGGGGCCTCTCCCTCTAGGGGGCGCTGGCTCTCATCCGGCCCCAGGATGGGGACTGGCTGGCTCAGGGGGGCAGGGAATGGGGCCCGGGGCCTTTCCCCTCTAGGGGGCACTAGCCCAGATCCAGCCCAGGGCAGGGACTGGCTGGCTCAGGGGGGCAGGGAACGGGACACGGGGCCTTTCCCCTCTAGGGGTTGCTGGCCCCAATCTGGCCCCAGGGCAGGGACTGGCTGGCTCAGGGGGGCGGGAAATGGGGTAAGGGGCCTTTCCCTTCTAGGGGGCGTCCACCCGGCCCCAGAGCAGGGACTGGCCAGCTTGAGGGGGTGGGGAATGGGGCATGGGGCCTTTCCCCTCTAGGGGGCGCTGGCCCTGATGGGACTGGCTGGCTCATGGGGGCAGGGAACGGGGTGTGGGGCCTGTCCCCTCTAGGGGGCGCTGGCCCCGATCCGGCCCCAGGGCAGGGGCTGGCTGGCTCAGGGGGGCAGGGAACGGGACATGGGGCCTTTCCCCTCCACGGGGCACCGGCTCCCATCCGTCCCTGGGGTGAGGTCCCGTTCCCTGTCCGTGACTGCTCTTCCCCCACCCCAGTGCGGAGGAGGGGGCGCCAGGGGCGGCTCCCCCCGAGTACGACTACGAGACCATCAAGAACATCGACCCCTACGGCACCGACTTCTGCGTGCGGGTGCGGGACGGCATGCGGTATTGGAACATGAGCGTCCAGTGGTGGCTGGCCCAGTACATCTACAAGAGCGCCCCCTTCCACTCCTACGTCATGAGGTGGGGGGCTCGGGGAGCATGGGGGGGGGGGGGGGGGGCTCGAAGATCCTGGGGGAGGAGGAGTCATATGAGGAGAACTAAGAAATCTGGGGTGGGGGGGTCTTGTGGGGACACTCTCATCAGGTGGAGAGGGTCATGGGGGGGGGGCTTGGAGATCAGGAGCAGATCCCGAGGAAGGGGGGGCCATGTGAGGGTCGCTTGGAGACCTGGGGGGAGGGGGTTACATGGGGGTGGCTTGGAGACCTGGGGGAGGGGGGCGTCATATGGGGAGAACTGGGAAACCTGGGGTGGGGGTCTTGTGGGGATGCTCGCAGATCAGGTGGAGAGGGTCACGGGGGGGGGCTTGGAGATTGGGGGGAGGTGGTCACGGGGGGCTTGTGGATCCCGGGGAAAGGGGGGTCATGGGGGGGACTTGGAGATCTGGGGGGTCATGTGGGGGGGGCGGACTTGTGGCAGAGGGGAGGCCGTGGGACCCATTATGGAGCATAAAGGGGAAATCGTGGGTGGGGGTTGTCACATGGGGAGGGGGCATGTGGGGGGACATGGGGAGGCTCATAGACACAAGAGGGAATAGAGGTGAAATCTCTGGGGGCTTCAAACAGGGGGGTCCTCGGGGACAGGGGCAAGGGGGGCTCAAGACTAGGAAGGAGGCAAACATGCGGGGCCCAATCGGGGGGGCTCAGCACTCCTCCCCCAGCTAATCCCCCCTCTCTGCCCCCCCCAGGAGCGGCTGGACCATGCTGATCTCGGCCTATTGGCACGGCCTGCACCCCGGCTACTACCTCAGCTTCCTGACCATCCCGCTGTGCCTGGCGGCCGAGGGGGCGCTGGAGGGGGGGCTGCGGGGGCGCCGGGGGGCGGGGCCGGAGCCCGACCGCTCCTGGGGGGCCTGGCTGCACTGGTTCCTCAAGATGCGGGCGTACGACTACATGTGCATGGGCTTCGTGCTGCTGGAGCTGGGCGCCACCCTGCGCTACTGGGCCTCCGTCTACTTCTGCGTCCACCTGGGCGCCCTGGCCCTGCTGCTCGCGGGCCGCGCCCGGCCCCGGCCCGCCCCCCCCGGCCCTGCCGCCGCCGAGGGGCCGCACCGCGACTGAGGGGCCCCCTGGAGCCGCCCCTGGGGGGGCAGGGGATAGCCACACCCTGGGGGCTGGGGAACGGGACCCACACCTCAGCTCTGTGCTGGCCATGGAGGGGGTTGGGGGGGGAAGGGCAGAGGCAAAGGGGTCCCCCCCCCCGATCCTCCCCTCTCTGCAGGCCCCCATCATTCCTGGCTGGCCGGGAGGGGGAATCTGCCCCAGACTTTCTTGAGGATGGGGGAGACCCTGATCCGCTACTAGGCTTCCCCCAAGGGTTCTGGCAGGCCTGCCCCTCCCCCACTCCCTGGGGGGGCGGGAGGAGCCCTTCCCCCGCATAGGCAGGAGATTTCCTCCCCCCCTCCCCCCCAGGCAAGACTCCCAAATCAGAGGGTGTTTTCTACCCCTCCCCCTGGCCAATGCTCCATTGTGGCCTTAAGCCAGGTTCTCAAAATGGGGGTCGGGACCCCCCAGGGGGTTGCGAGGTTCTTACCTGGGGGGTCGCGAGCTGTCAGCCTCCCCCCCCGAACCCCGCTTTGCCTCCAGCATTTATAATGGTGTTAAATATATAAAAATGTATTAATTTCAAAGCGGGGGGGGTTGCTGGGTGGAAGGGGTCACCAGGACAAAGGTTTGAGAGCCAGGGCCTTAAAGGGACCAGCCTCCAAATGGGGGGGGGGGGGGAAGAGGGACCCCCATTTTAATCCCCCCCCCCCATCTGGTGTGAAACAAGTTGGCAGTTCTCAGGCTGGGCCTGAACGGGCTACAAATCCTCTCCCCCACCCCCCAACCAGCTTGGGGGGAAAATCAGGTATTTATTTTGGCGGGGGACGTCCCTCTGCATAGGCAGCTGGTCTGTGCTTAGCTGGGGGTGGGGTGGGGGGAAGTCGGGGGGAATTGGGGTGCAGGGGGGGGTCTCTTTTCCTTTACTATGTTATTAACCACTGGGGGGGTGATGGGGAGGGGTCAGCAGAGTTGGGGAGAGGGGAGTGGAAGGCGTTGAAGATGAGGGGGGCAGCTGGGGGGGGTCTCCCTTACCGCCCCCCCCCTCTGGTTGTATTTCCAGCTGAAGCAAATAAAGACCCGAAAACAACCCCCCCCCCCGTGTCTGTGTGTCTCGTGCCCCCCCGGGAGACCCCCATTGACCCCCCTTCCCCACCCCCCTGGGGGCTCCCCAGTGACCCCCCCGTCCCCCATTGACCCCCATTTCCCGGCCCCCTGGGGGCTCCCCAGTGACCCCCATTTCCCGGCCCCCTGGGGGCTCCCCAGTGACCCCCATTTCCCGGCCCCCATTGACCCCCATTCCCCACCCCCCTGGAGCCCCCCATCCTCCTTGCGAGGAGCCCGCCCCCAGCGGGGCGGTGTCTGGGGGGTTACTTGGGCCAGCCCCCCCCCCCCCCCCCCCGACTGGGCCGCGCCCCATCGCCAGGTCACCGCGGGGCCAATGATTAACCGGGCCGGGCCGGGCCGGGAGACGCGTTTCCTCCTTCCCGGAGCGCCCGGACCATGGAGCCGCGCTGGGCGCAGACGGGCCGGGCTGGGCCAGGTGCGGAGCCCCCCCCCGGCCCGAGTCACCCGGACTCCTGGGTCCCCCCGCCCCCGCAGTAACCGCGTCCCTGGCCCCCGGGTAACCTGGACTCCTGGGTCCCCTCCCCGACCCCAGCTGCCCCTCCCCCCGACTCACCCGTATTCCTGGGTCCCAGCCCCTCCCCCCGGAGTCACTCAGACTCCTGGGTCCCATCCCAGCAGGCAGCCCCCGTAACCAGTCACCCGGATTCCTGGGTCCCATCCCCCGGAGACACAGCCCCGCCCCCCTCTCCCCCGAGTCACCCGGACTCCTGGGTCCCGTCCCCAGCAGACTCCGCCCCCACCCCCAATCACCCGGATTCCTGTGGTGGTCCGGTCCCATTCCCAGTGTTCAGCCCCTCCCCGCCCCCCAAATAATCCAAACTTCGGGGTCCCATCGCAGCAGGCAGCCCCCGACCAGTTACTCGGACTCCTGGGTCCCATCTCCAGGAGACACAGCCCCGCCCCCCTCTCCCCCGAGTCACTCGGACTCCTGAAGCTAGGGCTGCCCCAGACAGTAGCCCGGACTCCTGGGTCCCGTCCCCATCCCTGGGTCAGTCAGTGCGGGGAGGGACGGGGCTGAATCTCTCCCCACACTCACCCCACTTGCTCCCTCCCCAGATGATGACGAGTGGGGGCAGCAGCCGCCCCCCTCATCCCTCTTCCTCCAGCTGCCCAGCAACGCGACCCTGCGTTTCCGTGGCAACGTGGCCAAGGCCTGGGGGGCTGGGCTGGGGGACGGGGAGCCCCCAGGGGCCCCCCAGGAGCGGGACGGGGAAGAAGCCGGAGACCAGGAGTCAGTTCCCCTGAAACAGCTGCCGCTCTGCATGGCGGAGAAACGGAGACTCAGGTAACACCCCTGCAGGGGGCAGGACGCCTGGGTTCCTTCCTGGACTGGGAGGGGAGTGGGGGGTAGTGGTTGGAGCAGGGGGGGCTGGGAGCCAGGACTCCTGGGTTCTCTCCCTGGCTCTGGGAGGGGAGTGGGGGGTAGTGGTTAGAGCAGGGGGGCTGGGAGCCAGGACTCCTGGGTTCTCTCCCTGGCTCTGGGAGGGGAGTGGGGGGTAGCGGTTAGAGCAGGGGGGGCTGGGAGCCAGGACTCCTGGGTTCTCTCCCTGGCTCTGGGAGGGCCGTGGGGGTGCAGGGGGGGCTGAGCTCTCACCCCCGTCCCTCTCCCCGCCAGGTTCCAGGAGCAGCAGGCGGCCTGGAAACGGAGCCGCTGGGAGCGATGGCAGGTGGGGAGGCGCCGCCTGCGAGGCCAGGTGGGGGGCGCCCTGCTGTACGCCCAGGTGTGGAGAGACTCGCTGCACCACATCGGAGGTAGGAGAGACCCCCCCCCGAGCCCTGGGGTCCCCCCTCCCTGCAGAGAGCAACCCCCCGAGCCCTGGGGTCCCCCCTCCCTGAGAGCAACCCCCCCGAGCCCTGGGGTCCCCCCTCCCTGCTGAGAGAGACCCCCTCTGAGCCCTGGGGTCCCCCCTCCTTCCTGAGAGCAACCCCCCGAGCCCTGGGGTCCCCCTCCCTGAGAGCAACCCCCCTCTGAGCCCTGGGGTCCCCCCTCCCTGCTGAGAGAGACCCCCTCTGAGCCCTGGGGTCCCCCCTCCTTCCTGAGAGCAACCCCCCTCTGAGCCCTGGGGTCCCCCCTCCTTCCTGAGAGCAACCCCCCTCTGAGCCCTGGGGTCCCCCCTCCTTCCTGAGAGCAACCCCCCTCTGAGCCCTGGGGTCCCCCCTCCTTCCTGAGAGCAACCCCCCGCTGAGCCCTGGGGTCCCCCCTCCTTCCTGAGAGAGACCCCCGAGCCCTGGGGTCCCCCCTCCTTCCTGAGAGCAACCCCCCCGAGCCCTGGGGTCCCCCCTCCCTGCTGAGAGCAACCCCCCGAGCCCTGGGGTCCCCCCTCCCTGCTGAGAGAGACCCCCCCGAGCCCTGGGGTCCCCCCTCCCTGAGAGCAACCCCCCCGAGCCCTGGGGTCCCCCCTCCCTGAGAGCAACCCCCTCTGAGCCCTGGGGTCCCCCCTCCCTGAGAGCAACCCCCCCGAGCCCTGGGGTCCCCCCTCCCTGAGAGCAACCCCCCCGAGCCCTGGGGTCCCCCCTCCCTGAGAGCAACCCCCTCTGAGCCCTGGGGTCCCCCTCCCTGAGAGCAACCCCCCCGAGCCCTGGGGTCCCCCCTCCCTGAGAGCAACCCCCCCGAGCCCTGGGGTCCCCCCTCCCTGAGAGCAACCCCCCGAGCCCTGGGGTCCCCCCTCCCTGCTGAGAGAGACCCCCTCTGAGCCCTGGGGTCCCCCCTCCCAGCTGAGAGAGACCCCCCGAGCCCTGGGGTCCCCCCTCCCTGCTGAGAGAGACCCCCTCTGAGCCCTGGGGTCCCCCCTCCCTGCTGAGAGAGACCCCCTCTGAGCCCTGGGGTCCCCCCTCCCTGAGAGCAACCCCCCCGAGCCCTGGGGTCCCCCCTCCCTGCTGAGAGAGACCCCCTCTGAGCCCTGGGGTCCCCCCTCCTTCCTGAGAGCAACCCCCCCGAGCCCTGGGGTCCCCCCTCCTTCCTGAGAGCAACCCCCCCGAGCCCTGGGGTCCCCCCTCCCTGCTGAGAGCAACCCCCCGAGCCCTGGGGTCCCCCTCCCTGAGAGCAACCCCCCTCTGAGCCCTGGGGTCCCCCCTCCCTGCTGAGAGAGACCCCCTCTGAGCCCTGGGGTCCCCCCTCCTTCCTGAGAGCAACCCCCCTCTGAGCCCTGGGGTCCCCCCTCCTTCCTGAGAGCAACCCCCCTCTGAGCCCTGGGGTCCCCCCTCCTTCCTGAGAGCAACCCCCCTCTGAGCCCTGGGGTCCCCCCTCCTTCCTGAGAGAGACCCCCGAGCCCTGGGGTCCCCCCTCCTTCCTGAGAGCAACCCCCCCGAGCCCTGGGGTCCCCCCTCCCTGCTGAGAGCAACCCCCCGAGCCCTGGGGTCCCCCCTCCCTGCTGAGAGAGACCCCCCCCGAGCCCTGGGGTCCCCCCTCCCTGAGAGCAACCCCCCCGAGCCCTGGGGTCCCCCTCCCTGAGAGCAACCCCCTCTGAGCCCTGGGGTCCCCCCTCCCTGAGAGCAACCCCCCCCGAGCCCTGGGGTCCCCCCTCCCTGAGAGCAACCCCCCCGAGCCCTGGGGTCCCCCCTCCCTGAGAGCAACCCCCTCTGAGCCCTGGGGTCCCCCCTCCCTGAGAGCAACCCCCCCGAGCCCTGGGGTCCCCCCTCCCTGAGAGCAACCCCCCGAGCCCTGGGGTCCCCCCTCCCTGCTGAGAGAGACCCCCTCTGAGCCCTGGGGTCCCCCCTCCCTGCTGAGAGAGACCCCCTCTGAGCCCTGGGGTCCCCCCTCCCTGAGAGCAACCCCCCGAGCCCTGGGGTCCCCCCTCCCTGCTGAGAGAGACCCCCTCTGAGCCCTGGGGTCCCCCCTCCTTCCTGAGAGCAACCCCCCCGAGCCCTGGGGTCCCCCCTCCTTCCTGAGAGCAACCCCCCCGAGCCCTGGGGTCCCCCCTCCCTGCTGAGAGCAACCCCCCGAGCCCTGGGGTCCCCCCTCCTTCCTGAGAGCAACCCCCCCGAGCCCTGGGGTCCCCCCTCCCTGCTGAGAGCAACCCCCCCGAGCCCTGGGGTCCCCCCTCCCTGCTGAGAGAGACCCCCTGTGAGCCCCGGGGTCCCTCCTCCCTGCTGAGAGAGACCCCCTGTGAGCCATGGGGTCCCCCCTCCCAGCTGAGAGTGACCCCCCAAGCCCCAGGGTCCCCCCTCCCTGCTGAGAGAGACCCCCTCTGAGCCCTGGGGTCCCCCCTCCTTCCTGAGAGCAACCCCCCCGAGCCCTGGGGTCCCCCCTCCTTGCTGAGAGACCCCCCGAGCCCTGGGGTCCCCTCTCCCAGCTGAGAGTGACCCCCCGAGCCCCGGGGTCCCCCCTCCCAGCTGAGAGAGCCCCCCCCGAGCCCCGGGGTCCCCCCTCCCAGCTGAGAGTGACCCCCCGAGCCCCGGGGTCCCCCCTCCCAGCTGAGAGCGACCCCCCTGAGCCCCGGGGTCCCACCTCCCAGCTGAGAGCGACCCCCCCGAGCCCCGGGGTCCCTCCTCCCAGCTGAGAGCGACCCCCCCAAGCCCGAGGGTCCTCCCTCCCAGCTGAGAGCAACCCCCCGAGCCCCGGGGTCCTCCCTCCTTCCTGAGAGCAACCCCCCCGAACCCCGGGGTCCCCCTCCCTGCTGAGAGAGACCCCCCAGATCCCCGGGGTCCTCCCTCCCTGCTGAGAGAGACCCCCTCTGAGCCCTGGGGTCCCCCCTCCTTCCTGAGAGGAACCCCCCTGAGCCCTGGGGTCCCCCCTCCCTGCTCAGAGAGACCCCCTGTGAGCCCCGGGGTCCTCCCTCCCAGCTGAGAGCGACCCCCCTGAGCCCCGGGGTCCCCCCTCCCAGCTGAGAGCAACCCCCCGAGCCCCGGGGTCCTCCCTCCTTCCTGAGAGCAACCCCCCCGAGCCCCGGGGTCCCCCTCCCAGCTGAGAGCGACCCCCCAGATCCCCGGGGTCCTCCCTCCCTGCTGAGAGAGACCCCCTCTGAGCCCTGGGGTCCCCCCTCCTTCCTGAGAGCAACCCCCCCGAGCCCTGGGGTCCCCCCTCCCTGCTGAGAGAGACCCCCTCTGAGCCCCGGGGTCCTCCCTCCTTCCTGAGAGCAACCCCCCCCCCCGAGCCCCGGGGTCCTCCCTCCCTGCTGAGAGCGACCCCCCCGAGCCCTGGGGTCCCCCCTCCCTGCTGAGAGTGACCCCCCGAGTCCCGGGGTCCCCCCTCCCTGCTGAGAGCAACCCCCCGAGCCCCAGGATCCCCCCTCCCTGCTGAGAGCGACTCCCCCGAGCACTGGGGTCCCCCCTCCCTGCTGAGAGCAACTCCCTGAGCCCCGGGGTCCCCCCTCCCTCCTGAGAGTGACCCCCCCGAGCCCTGGGGTCCCCCCTCACCCCTGAGAGCAACCCCCCCCCCCCGAGCTCTGGGGTCGGCCCGTGCTGGGGAGCCCGGGGGTTTGGACTCGCTTTCGGGTGATGCTGCCCTTTGCCCTTTGCCCCCCCCAGGTCACTTCGGAACCGGGATCCAGTCGTATTTCAGCTTCCTGCGCTTCCTGGTGCTGCTGAACCTGGGGGGGGCCCTGCTCACGGTGGGGTTCGTGGTGGCCCCCAACGCCGCCTTCGAGGGGCTGCAGCTGAACCAGACCCAGCGGGGGCAGAACCCCACGGGTACGGCCGGCCCGGACGCCTGGGTCCCCTCCCCAGTGAGAGGGGGGGCGAGAGCCCCCAGAATAGCAGCCCGGACTCCTGGGTCCCATCTCCAGTGAGAGGGGGCGAGAGCCCCCAAAAAGGCAGCCCGGACACCTGGGTCCCATTCCTATCACAGGGGAGGGGGGAGAAGGGAATAGCCCCCAGAACGGCAGCCTGGGTCCTATGTCCAGGGGGGAGGGGGTGACCCACGGGGTAGTTGGAGGTTTGGTTTGAGGGGGTCTCACCCCCTTTCTCCCCCCCAGTGAACAGCAGCTGCCTGCAGTACGACCCCAGCGTGCGGGGCCTGGTCAGCTACTTCACCTACCTCCTGGACCTGCTCTCCGGGACGGTGAGAGCCCCGCCCCCAGCCCCTGGCCCCGCCCCGCCCGCCGCCTCCGCCATCTCCTCAGCTCCGCCCCCAGCAGCTCCACCCCCTGCGGCTCCACCCCTTCGCCCCCCGCCTCCAGCCCCCCCCAGTTCCACCCCCACCTCCCCGGCCCCCGCCCCCGCAGCTCCACCCCCTCGGTTCCGCCCCCAGCCCCTGCAGCTCCGCCCCTCGGCTCCACCACCAGTCCTCAGCCCCGCCCCCAGCAGCTCCATCCCCTGGCCCCGCCTCCAGCCTCTGCGGCTCCGCCCCTTCGCCCCGCCTCCAGCCCCCCCCAGTTCCACCCCCACCTCCCCGGCCCCGCCCCCCGCAGCTCCACCCCCTCGGTTCCGCCCCCAGCCCCTGCAGCTCCGCCCCTCAGCCCCGCCCCCAGCAGCTCCACCCCCTGGCCCCGCCTCCAGCCCCCGCAGCTCCGCCCCTCGGCTCTGCCACCAGTCCTCAGCTCCGCCCCCAGCAGCTCCACCCCCTCGGCCCCGCCTCCAGCCTCTGCGGCTCCGCCCCTTCGCCCCGCCTCCAGCCCCCCCCAGTTCCACCCCCACCTCCCCGGCCCCGCCCCCCGCAGCTCCACCCCCTCGGTTCCGCCCCCAGCCCCTGCAGCACCGCCCCTTGGCCCCGCCTCCAGCCCCCCCAGTTCCACCCCCACCTCCCCGGCCCCCCCAGTTCCACCCCCGCCTCCCCGGCCCCGCCCCCGCCCCCCGCTGTTCCACCCCCTCGGCTCCACCCCCGCACCCTCATCTCCGCCCCCAGCCCCTGCAGCACCGCCCCTTGGCCCCGCCTCCAGCCCCCCCCCCAGTTCCACCCCCGCCTCCCCGGCCCCACCCCCAGCCCCCCGCAGTTCCACCCCCTCGGCTCCACCCCCGCACCCTCATCTCTGCCCCCAGCCCCCCTTCATGTGTCCCCCACAAATTCCCCAGATCAGTTTGTCTCATTCCCAGTCCCCGCCCTGGGGCTGGATGGGAGCCGGCGCCCCCTGGAGGGGACAGGGCCCCACTTAGGCTGTGTCTCTCTCAGGGGTTCATGGAGCTCACGCACCTGTTCTACGGTTATTACCAAAACTCGGCCGTGGATTTCGTGGGCTTCTCCTATAACATCCCCCTGGCCTATCTGCTGAGCATGTTGGGCTACTTCTCCGTCTGCCTCCTCTGGATCGTCCGCCGGTGAGTCACTTCCCAGCTACCCCCTCGGGGGGCCAGCCCCCGCCCTGCTCTGCCCCCGAGGGGCCGGGTCCCAGCGCCGGGCGAGGGGTCCCCGGATACCCAGCCCCCCGCATCCCACCCCCGAGGGGCCAGGTCCCAGCGCCGGGCGAGGGGTCCCCGTGTACCCAGCCCCCCGCATCCCACCCCCGAGGGGCCAGGTCCCAGCGCCGGGCGAGGGGTCCCCGGATACCCAGCCCCCCGCATCCCACCCCCGAGGGGCCAGGTCCCAGCACCGGGCGAGGGGTCCCCGTGTACCCAGCCCCCCGCATCCCGCCCCCGAGGGGCCAGGTCCCAGCGCCGGGCAAGGGGTCCCCGTGTACCCAGCCCCCCGCATCCCGCCCCCGAGGGGCCAGGTCCCAGCGCCGGGCGAGGGGTCCCCGTGTACCCAGCCCCCCGCATCCCGCCCCCGAGGGGCCAGGTCCCAGTGCCGGGCGAGGGGTCCCCGTGTACCCAGCCCCCCGCATCCCACCCCCGAGGGGCCAGGTCCCAGCGCCGGGCGAGGGGTCCCCGTGTACCCAGCCCCCCGCATCCCACCCCCGAGGGGCCAGGTCCCAGCGCCGGGCGAGGGGTCCCCGTGTACCCAGCCCCCCGCATCCCACCCCCGAGGGGCCAGGTCCCAGCGCCGGGCGAGGGGTCCCCGGATACCCAGCCCCCGCGCCCCACCCCAGAGCTGGCTGCATTTCGCCATCTCCTGGGGGCCGTCACCCTGCGCTCTCCCCCCAGCGCCGTCCATCTCCTGAAGCGCAGCCTGGTCAGCGAGAACGGGGCGCTCAGCACCTACAGCAACAAGGTCTTCGCCGGCTGGGATTTCTGCCTGGCGCCGGGCACCGCGGTGCACATGAAACACACCAGCCTCCGCTACGAGCTGCGGGTGAGGCCAGCAGGGGGCGCAGGGCTGTGGGGTGGGGGAGACACTGAGCTACGGGCAGGCTGGGAATGGACAGGGGCTCTGGGATGGGGGGCTGGAGTGTGACTAGGGGCTGAGATGGGGGGGAGGGAGATGGTGTGGGGGGCTGGGGGGACTGGATAGGGGCTGATGGGTGGATTGGGGGAGAAGGGGGGCTGGGGCAGGGCAGGGGGCTGGCTGTGGGGGAGGGGTGGGGACGGAGGGGCTGCACTGACGTGCGTCTCTGCCAGATGGACCTGGAGGAACAGACCCTGCGGCGGCTCATGGCCCAGCGCAGCCGGGCCCAGCGAGTCGCCCTGTACGGCCTGCGCGGGGCCCTCAACCTGCTGGTGGGGGCGCTGCTGGGGGCGGCTTTCTACTGCGTCTACCGGGCCACCGAGTACTCGCAGCAGAGCCAGGTACCCGCACCCCTCACTCCCGACCCGCAGCCCCCGGCGCCCCTCACTCCCGACCCGCAGCCCCCCGCGCCCCTCACTCCCGACCCGCAGCCCCCCGCGCCCCTCACTCCCGACCCGCAGCCCCCCGCGCCCCTCACTCCCGACCCGCAGCCCCCCGCGCCCCTCACTCCCGACCCGCAGCCCCCGGCGCCCCTCACTCCCGACCCGCAGCCCCCCGCGCCCCTCACTCCCGACCCGCAGCCCCCCGCGCCCCTCACTCCCGACCCGCAGCCCCCCGCGCCCCTCACTCCCGACCCGCAGCCCCCCGCGCCCCTCACTCCCGACCCACAGCCCCCGGCGCCCCTCACTCCCGACCCGCAGCCCCCGGCGCCCCTCACTCCCGACCCACAGCCCCCCCGCGCCCCTCACTCCCGACCCACAGCCCCCCCGCGCCCCTCACTCCCGACCCACAGCCCCCGGCGCCCCTCACTCCCGACCCGCAGCCCCCGGCGCCCCTCACTCCCGACCCACAGCCCCCCCGCGCCCCTCACTCCCGACCCACAGCCCCCGGCGCCCCTCACTCCCGACCCGCAGCCCCCGGCGCCCCTCACTCCCGACCCGCAGCCCCGGCGCCCCTCACTCCCGACCCACAGCCCCCCGCGCCCCTCACTCCCGACCCGCAGCCCCCCCGCGCCCCTCACTCCCGACCCGCAGCCCCCGGCGCCCCTCACTCCCGACCCGCAGCCCCCCGCGCCCCTCACTCCCGACCCGCAGCCCCCCGCGCCCCTCACTCCCGACCCACAGCCCCCGGCGCCCCTCACTCCCGACCCGCAGCCCCCCGCGCCCCTCACTCCCGACCCGCAGCCCCCGGCGCCCCTCACTCCCGACCCACAGCCCCCGGCGCCCCTCACTCCCGACCCGCAGCCCCCCGCGCCCCTCACTCCCGACCCGCAGCCCCCGGCGCCCCTCACTCCCGACCCGCAGCCCCCGGTGCCCCTCACTCCCGACCTGCAGCCCCCCGCTCTGCCGGTGCCCCTCACTCCCGACCCGCAGCCCCCGGTGCCCCTCACTCCCGACCCGCAGCCCCCCGCGCCCCTCACTCCCGACCCGCAGCCCCCGGCGCCCCTCACTCCCGACCCGCAGCCCCCGGCGCCCCTCACTCCCGACCTGCAGCCCCCGGCGCCCCTCACTCCCGACCCGCAGCCCCCCGCGCCCCTCACTCCCGACCCGCAGCCCCCCGCGCCCCTCACTCCCGACCCACAGCCCCCGGCGCCCCTCACTCCCCGACCCGCAGCCCCCGGCGCCCCTCACTCCCAACCCACAGCCCCCGGCGCTCCTCACTCCCGACCCGCAGCCCCCCGCGCCCCCTCACTCCCGACCCGCAGCCCCCGGCGCCCCTCACTCCCGACCTGCAGCCCCCCCGCGCCCCTCACTCCCGACCCGCAGCCCCCGCTCTGCCGGTTCCCTCACTCCACCACTGGCCCGTGGCCCCCTCCATGGGGGGCAGTGGCGCTAACCCAGCTGCCAGCCCTTCAGCCTCTCTGCTCCCCCATAGGGGAATTGGGGGGAGGGGATTCCGCTCTGACCCCTGGTGACCCCCCTCCCCCAGCAGGACACCGGCCCGGGGCAGCAGGGCCTGGCCCTGGGGCTGCTGGTGGCCTATCTGCCCTCCATCGTCATCACGGCCGCCAACCAGCTGCTGCCGCTGGCGTTCGGGCTCCTCGTGTGCCTGGAGAGATACCCCCTGAGCCCTGGAGATCCGGCTCACCCTGCTCAGGTACGGGGGGGGGGGGGGGGGGCAGGACTGGGCCCAAAGCCCCGCCCCCAGGATCCCTGTGTACCCACCCCCCACCCCCAGGGGCAGCGCCGGGCGAGGGGTCCCCGAGTACCCAGCCCCCCCCCCAGGGGCAGCGCCGGGCGAGGGGTCCCTGTGTACCCAGCCCCCCCCCCCCAGGGGCAGCGCCGGGCGAGGGGTCCCCGAGTACCCAGCCCCCCCCACCCCCAGGGGCAGCGCCGGGGGAGGGGTCCCTGTGTACCCAGCCCCCCCCCCAGGGGCAGCGCCGGGCGAGGGGTCCCCGAGTACCCAGCCCCCCCCACACCCAGGGGAGCACCGGGGGAGGGGTCCCCATCTAACCAGCCCCCCTCTCTCTGTGGCAGGACCGTGTTCTTGCGTCTCTCCAGCCTCGTCGTTCTCCTCGTGTCCCTCTGGACCCAGATCACCTGCGACGGGAACCCCGAGGCCGATTCCTGCTGGCCCTGCGGCTACAAACCACCAGCAGCACCCGGTCAGCGCAGGACGCCTGGGTCCTCTCCCGGCTCGGGGAGGGCAGTGGGGTCCGGCGGTTGGTGCGCGGTGGGGGAGCCGGGAGCCCGGACGCCTGGGTTCTCTCCCGGCTCGGGGAGGGCAGTGGGGTCCGGCGGTTGGAGCGCGGTGGGGGAGCCGGGAGCCCGGACGCCTGGGTCCTCTCCCGGCTCGGGGAGGGCAGTGGGGTCCGGCGGTTGGTGCGCAGTGGGGAGCCTGGAGCCCGGACGCCTGGGTCCTCTCCCGGCTCGGGGAGGGCAGTGGGGTCCGGCGGTTGGTGCGCAGTGCGGGAGTCGGGAGCCCGGACGCCTGGGTCCTCTCCCGGCTCGGGGAGGGCAGTGGGGTCCGGCGGTTGGTGCGCGGTGGGGGAGCCGGGAGCCCGGACGCCTGGGTCCTCTCCCGGCTCGGGGAGGGCAGTGGGGTCCAGTGGTTGGAGCGCGGTGGGGGAGCCGGGAGCTGGGAGCCCGGACGCCTGGGTCCTCTCCCGGCTTGGGGAGGGCAGTGGGGTCCGGCGGTTGGTGCGCAGTGGGGGAGCCGGGAGCCCGGACGCCTGGGTCCTGTGGCCATGCGCTGAAACGTCCCCTCCCCGCAGTGCTGGGAGACGAGCGTGGGGCGGGAGATGTACAAGCTGCTGGTGTTCGACCTGCTCGTGGTGCTGCTGGTTCTGCTGCTGGTCGAGTTCCCCAGGAAGTGAGAGATGGGGGGGGGGGAGGCGGGGGGAGGGGGGGGGGAGGGGTCCGCACTGGGGTGTCCATGGGCTGGGGGGGAGGGTGGGGGGAGGGGTCCGCACTGGGGGTTGTCCGTGGGCTGGGGAGGTGGGGTGGGGGGTGGGATCTGCACTGGGGGTGTCAGTGGGCTGGGGGGGAGGTGGGGTGGGGGGTGGGATCCGCACTGGGGGTGTCCATGGGCTGGGGGGGAGGTGGGGTGAGGGGTGGGATCTGCACTGGGGGTGTCCATGGGCTGGGGGGGAGGTGGGGTGAGGGGTGGGATCCGCACTGGGGGTGTCCGGGGCTGGGGGGAAGGTGGGGTGGGGGGTGGGATCCGCACTGGGGGTGTCCGTGGGCTGGGGGGAAGGTGGGGTGAGGGGTGGGATCTGCACTGGGGGTGTCCGTGGGCTGGGGGGAAGGTGGGTGGGGGGTGGGATCCGCACTGGGGGTGTCCGTGGGCTGGGGGGAAGGTGGGTTGGGGGTGGGATCCGCACTGGGGGTGTCAGTGGGCTGGGGGGGAGGTGGGGTGAGGGGTGGGATCCGCACTGGGGGTGTCAGTGGGCTGGGGGGTGAGGTGGGTGGGGGGTGGGATCCGCACTGGGGGTGTCAGTGGGCTGGGGGGGAGGTGGGGTGGGGGGTGGGATCCGCACTGGGGGTGTCCTGGGCTGGGGGGGAGGTGGGGTGGGGGGTGGGATCCGCACGGGGGGTGTCAGTGGGCTGGGGGGAAGGTGGGGTGAGGGGTGGGATCCGCACTGGGGGTGTCCGTGGGCTGGGGAGGTGGGGTAGGGGTGTCCATGGGCTGGGTGGGGGGAGGCGAGGTAGGGGTCAGTGGGCTGGGGAGGTGGGGGTGGGGTTGTTCTAGGGTGGGTGGGAATCAGTGTGTTGGCTCTGGGGTTTGGGGCTCAGGCCGGAGGGGAGTGGGGAGCTGGGGGGCAGACGTGTGGGGGGGGTCGGGCTCGGCGCAGTCTCCCCAGCCCCTCCCCCCGTCTTGCTCCCCCCAGGCTGCTGGTGACCCACGGCCCCGCCCCCCTGGCCCGGCTGTGGGGGCAGCAGGAGTTCCTGGTGCCCCCCAACGTGCTGGACCTGGTGTACAGCCAGACCGTGTGCTGGGTCGGCGCCGCCTTCTCCCCCCTGCTGCCCTGCTCAACGGCGCCAAGTTCGTCCTGCTTTTCTACCTCAAGAAGGTGAGAGCCCGGATGCCTGGGTCCTCTCCCTGCCTCGGGGAGGGGAGGGGGCCTAGTGGTGGGAGTGGTGGGGATGGGACTGGGAGCTCGGACGCCTGGGTCCTCTCCCCGCCTCGGGGTGGGGAGGACGGCCTAGTGGTGGGAGTGGGGGGATGGGACTGGGAGCTCGGACGCCTGGGTCCTCTCCCTGCCTCGGGGAGGGGAGGACGGCCTAGTGGTGGGAGCAAGGGGGCGGGACTGGGAGCCCGGATGCCTGGGTCCTCTCCCCGGGGTGGGGTTGGGGGCTGTCTGGTGGCTCAGCGCCCCGGGTCCACGTCTGTCTCGTCACCCGCCAGCTCACCCTGTTCTCGAACTGCCGCCCGGCCGACCGCACCTTCCGCGCCTCCAGCTCCAGTTTCTTCTTCCTGCTGGTTCTGCTGCTCGGCCTGGCCATCGCCTGGGTGCCCCTGCTGTACAGCGTCTTCGTGTGAGTGCCCCTTGCCCAGCCCCCCAGGGTCCCCTGCCCCCCTCATCCAGCCCCCCAGCCCCTAGGTCCCATGCGCTCTTCACCCAGCCCACCGGGTCCCCCGACCCCCTCATCCCGTCCACCAGCCCCCTGGGGTCACCCACCCCTCACCCAGGCCCCCTGGGGTCCCCTGCTCCCCTCACCCAGCCCCCCCAGCATCCCCCACCCCTCGTCCAGCCCCCAGGGTTCCCCACCTCCCTTGCTCAGCTCCGCAGCTCCTCGGGGGTCCCCAGCCCCGCTTGCTCCCTGGGGTCTGCAGCCCACACCTTCCCCTGCCACCCAGCATGACAAACCTCCTGATCCTCCCCCTCCCCTGGCTCCCCCCGGGCGCTGTCTCTGACTCGGTTCCCCCCCTCTCGACTCACTCTCTCTTCCCCCCGCAGCCTCCAGCCCTCCCACGCCTGTGGCCCGTTCCGGGGTGAGCCGACCATGTGGAGCACCCTCTCGGCGGCTATCGAAACCCTGCCCCACGTGGCCAGGGAGTTCCTGGAGTTCGTGGGCTCGCTGGCCTTCGCTGTGCCGCTCTTCCTGATGCTGTGGTGAGGGGTCGCCGGGGAATCCCCCTGGGCCGGGGGGCGCTGGAGGGGATAGGACACACAGGGAGGGGGGGTGTGATGCCAGGCAGCAGGGACATGGAGACACACAGAGAGCAGAGGCCCATCCCCTCCAGTGAGGGTGGGGGGTGGGGATGGACGGACCCACACAGAGCAGGGCTTGTCCCCGCCGGCAGGGGGCAGCGGGGACACACACACACACACACACACACACACACACTCACACTCACACTCACACTCACACTCTCTCTCTCTCTTTCCGTGCTGGTTCTGCGGCTCTTCCCCCACCCCTCCACTGCGTTGCTGCCTCGCTGCCCCCGACCCCATCTCTCACTAATGCCCCCGCTTTTCTCGTCCCATTCCCCGACCGCAGCATCCTGATGTTCTACCTGATGGCCCTGGCTCATTCCTACAGCCGGCTGGTGAAGGAACTCAAAGGGCAGCTGCAGCTGGTGAGTGATGTCCTGGGGCCACAGGGCTTTTTGCTGCTGGGGGCGCCGGCTCCCATCTGGGATCACCGTGAGCCGGGGGGACTCCCTGCCACAAGACGATCCCAGGCCCGGCGGGGTGGGACAAACGAGGAAGAGCGCACTCCCCGCTTTGGCCGCTAGGGGCTGCTGTGTCTCCCTCCTCTGAAGTGGGCGGGTGGAGGCAGAGCCGGGATACCGGGGTAGATGGGCCCCTGGGCTGGCCCCCGATGGCTGTACTTATCTTCCGGGGTTTTCCACCTCTTTTTAACCCTTCCTTTTCCCGCAGGAGGGGCGGGATAAGGTCTTCTTGGTGACTCAGATCACGGACCTCAGCTAAGGAGAGCGCTGCAAGAAAACTCGGGCTCCTCCTTGATTTGAGGATGA
Organism: Chelydra serpentina; assembly: GCA_037349315.1. Lineage (NCBI taxonomy): Eukaryota > Metazoa > Chordata > Testudines > Chelydridae > Chelydra > Chelydra serpentina. The sequence goes on from JBAIAC010000464.1 coordinate 60,084, forward strand.
CTCTTGACCCTGCCTTGTCGGACCCGTCCCTCCCTTGCCAGCCTCAGCGATTCGCCTGTGTGCCAAACCTGCCCCCCGCTGGAAGAAAACTACAATAATCTCCAAAGAACCCAGAGCTCATTCATGGGCTGTGTGTAAGAATTACTCACCTGGCGTTGAATCGCGGCCCCTCTGGGATGGGGCCGGGGGCTGGTTATACAGAGACCCCTCGCCCGGCGCTGAGACGTGGCCCCTCTGGAGTGGGGTGTGAGGGCTGGGTATACAGAGACCCCCTCGCCCGGCGCTGAGACGTGGCCCCTCTGGAGTGGGGTGTGAGGGCTGGGTATACAGAGACCCCTCGCCCGGCGCTGAGACATGGCCCCTCTGGAGTGGAGTGTGAGGGCTGGGTACACAGAGACCCCTCGCCCGGCGCTGAGACGTGGCCCCTCTGGAGTGGGGTGTGAGGGCTGGGTATACAGAGACCCCTCGCCCGGCGCTGAGACGTGGCCCCTCTGGAGTGGGGTGTGAGGGCTGGGTATACGGGGATCCCTTGCCTGGCACAGAGACATGGCCTCTCTAGGGTGGGGTTTGGTTATACAGGGACCCCTCGCCTAGCAGCCGCACTTTACCGCCACCCAGCGACGCTGTTCAGTTTAGGACAGGAAGTGAAGCAGAACCCTGCGTGCGACTGACATCCCAGCGGGCTTTGCAGGAGGAGGAGGTGGAATTGCTTGTGTCTGAAATGGGCCAGGCCGCTGGCCTTCGGGCCCCAATTCTCACGCTCTCCGTCCTGCCCTGGGCTAGCCCCACGCCCTCCGAACGGAGCAGACAGCGGGTGAACCTGTGTGAGTCGCTCGTTGCCGGTTGGCAGCAGAACTCCATTGTCGCACTCCAGGGCAGCTGCATTGGTATTCCCCGTCTGCCGGTCCCCAGCTGTCACCCCTCTTAGGCGGAGACCCACGTCTCTCCCTCCCTGAGTGGGCTTTTCCAGGTTGCCCAGCTCCCTGCCCAGCCTCTGATTTCACGGAGCACACACGAGCCACCGACAATAATTGCCTTTTACAGCTCGGCCAAGTCAGGGAGACCCTGCTCGAAAACGCGACAGCGTTTCATGTCGGGCTCTTTCCTTGCTGTGTTTTCAGACGCGATGTTGGGAATTTAACGGCTTTTAAAGCTGTGACTTTTTGAGTCTCTAACACCTGCTGTCGATAAATCATTGTCTGGCTCCCCCCTCCACCCCCCTCTTTGACCTTCCTGTAATTTTCTGCAATTGGGAAAATTTAAAATCTGAAAAAAGCTTAAAACTAAAGCGCTAGTTTTGGTTTGTGATAAAAGGCAAAACGAATTCTGCCAGGCCCATGTGTAAGTAATCCAGGGGGTGGCGGCGGGTGTGGGGGGGGGCGGCCGGTGTGCAGGGCTGGAGGCAAGCAGCAGTGGGTTTGTCCCCCCACTATGTCCACGTCGGCGCCGTTCCCTCCGCCCCGGCTGCGTGGGAGGGCCGTGTACTGCCGTGCGTGCAGGGTGCACAAGCACGGCCATAGGGGGTCAGAGCAATGGTCCATCCAGCCCAGTATCCTGGCTCTGTCCGGGCTGCTACCGGAGCTCCAGGGTGGGGGTGGGGGGCGCACGGCGGCTGGGGAGAGACGCAGGCCGGGGTCTTCCCCACCTGCAGTTGGGGTGTGGGGAGGCCCCAAGCTAGGGGGCGTGTGGGGGAGGGGTGGCGACCTTGCCCAGCGGGGTCAGGACCCAGGGAGGGACAGCGGCTTGGCCCGGCCCCACGTCCTGCGGCGGGGAGTTCCGCAGGCTCAGGGCGGGGGTGGGGGCGTCGGGGGCCGCAGCAGGGTGGGGCATGGGACACTGGACCTCAGCGTGGGAGGAGGGGGAGGTGTGAAGAAGGGGGTGGGGCCTTGTCCCATCCAATCAGGTACAGGAGTGACGGGGGGTGTGAGGCCATCTTGGACCAATCAGCGCTTTGCCTGAAGGGGGGGGCGTGACTACAATGCACCAATGAGAGAAGAGGGGGCTTGGGCAGGAGGTTGGATGGCAAGCAATCGGGTACAGTGGGGGGGGGGGGTTGAGTCTCCAATAGGCCAATCAGGGCGCGAGGGCGGCCACGGTGTTATCCAATCAGTAAACAGCGAGCTGCGGAGGGTGTGTCTAGACTAATCCAATCAGGAAGCGAGGGCGTAGGGGGGGGAGGGATCTGGAACCCGCCAATCAGGGAACGACTAGGGCATGCCAATCAGCACATCGGCAGAGCGCTGACCCGGAAGTGAAAGTGGCGCTGCGCAGTGCGGACCTGAGGGGGGACCATGAACATCCTGCCCAAGAAGTCGTGGCACGTGCGGAACAAGGACAATGTGGCCCGCGTGCGGCGGGACGAGGCGCAGGCGCAGGACGAGCAGCGACAGCGGGAGGCCCGGGCCCTGCTGGCCGAACAAGAGGCGAGTCACCGCGCATGCGCAACCGGCAAGGGGTGTAGCGAATGCGCATGTGTAACAGTGGGACCGCGTCCTATATCATGTGACGGGCTCACGGATCGAACCATTGTCAAGCTGGGGGTGAAATCGGGAGCAGGCGGAGAGCGCTGAGATTTACTATTTTCAAATGTGGGGAGGGGAAGAAAAGGAAATGGGAGTTGGGCTGAACCACAACAGGGGGAGGCAGAGCAGAAGGGAAGTGGCTGAACCGTTTCCAAAGGGCGGGGAAGGCAGGACAATAAGGTGAAGGGAGCTGGGTTGAACCATTTCCAAAGGGGAGGAGAGACGGAAGCTGGGCTGAACCATTTATAAAGGGGGGAAACAGAGAAGTGAGCTGGGCGGAACCATTTCCAAAGGGGGGGGGAGAGCAGATAAGGGAGTTGGGCTGAACCATTTTCAAAACGGGGGGGGAGCAGAGAAGGGAGCTGGGCTGAACCATTTTCAAAGGTGATAGTTCTCTAACCCCCCCTGCCCCAGTAGGGTGACTGGCATGGCACACGATGCACCGGTAACAGCACCGGACCCTGCACAATCTGCACTCGCCCCAGGTGAAATGAGTTTGTTAGGCCTCAGCCTGGTGCCATGCTGCCCTTGCCGCCCCCCGTCGTCCCCCTGGCCCCCAGCACAGAGCCCACGGGCTGCCCTGGCCCCTAACACCTGCGTCAGAGCCGGCCCCACAACCTGCCCGTCTCCCCCTGTAGGCACGGACCGAGTTCCTGAGGAAGAAGGCACGAGTGTCTGCCCTGCCAGGACCCGATGGCGGCTCGGCGCTGGCCCCCAATGATGAGGAGCTGCGCCACGTCGACCTCTTCCGGGACCTGGAGGAGGGCAAGGGCTCCAAGGCCGGGAACAAGGAGCATGAGGAGGAGAAGCGCATGGAAAAGGTAATGGGGGGGGGGGGGGGGGGGGAGTTTGCATTCCTTGGGCATGGTGAGCCCCACCCTGGCTTGCTGGGGTTAGGTTGCTCCTAGGTTGGTGCACTGATGGGAGGGGGCTGGTGCAGTGGGGTATCTACTCCCCACCCCATTACAGGATATGGGGTACAGCCAAGGCTCAGCTCCTGGCATCTCGGAGTACAGGGGACAAGGGTGGGGAGTCACACACCCCTGTTGGAGGAGGATGTGTACAGAATTGGGGGTTCCCCCTCAGCACACACACGTGCTCTGACACCCTCGGGGCAGGGTGTTATAGCTCAGCTGGTTCCCCTCTCAATCTCTCTCCCCCCTCCTGTGAGCTGTCCCCTGGCTCCCCTACCCATAAGGCAAAAACCTCCCTCTATGCCCCTTCCACATCAGTGGGGCCACGATGGGTCCCGCCCTCTCCCCTCCCAGTTGGGGTTCCCCCTTCTTCAAGATGATTCAGTTCAGCATGCCCCCCTCCTTGCTTTGCGCCAACCAGGAGCGGCAGGAGAAGGCTATCGGGCTGCTGACCTATCTGGGGCAGAGTTCGGCCGAGGCCCAGACCAGCCGGCCATGGTACCAGGAAGCCCCTGACCGTAGCCAGGAGGCAGCCGTGGTGACTACACAGGAGCAGCTGAAGGGCAGACTGGACCCGCTGAGGGAGATGGAGAGGCACCTGCGCAAGAAGAAAGGGGAGGGGAAGAAGCGTAAGAAGGAGAAAGAGAAGCCAGCAGGGGAGAAGCCGGCAGTGGGGTGAGTTGGATGTGGGGCAGGGTTAGAGAGCAGCACTGGGTGGGATTCAGGGACTACAGGTCCCAGCATGCAATGCTCCAGCCTGTTTCCTTGCTACAGGGACTACAAATCCCAGCATGCAATGTCCCAGTCCACAAGGACTACAATTACCAGCGCACAATTTACTTGCCTTGTTCCCAGCTGCATGGGGCGGGTGTGTGTGTGTGTGTGTTACTAAAACTACACATCTCAGCATGTACTTAACACACTTGTTCCTGGGCAGTAGCCTGGCCTACCTGTCCCAGCATGCATCACCCCCCTAGGAGGGAGGATTGCATACTGGGAGTTGTAGTCCCCATGGGATGCACCTCTAGACCCCAGCTTGCACAGGGCCATAAGAACTCAAAGTTTCCCTTTTGCTTGTCCTTGCAGCTCTGCTCCCCTCTCCCTGGAGCAGCTGCGGCGGGAGCGGCTGCAGCGGGAGCAGGCCGAGCGAGCCCGGGCCAAAGCCCTGCTGGCTGGGCGGCCGGGGGAGCCCCAATGCGGGGAGGAGGAGGAGTCGGATGACAGGAAACGCCGCTACAACTCCCAGTTCAACCCACAGCTGGCGCGCAAGCCCCGCGGCTGGGACGAGAGGGAGCAGCGCTGAGCCCTGCTGGCACCCCTGAAAGTGGTGGCTGAAACAGCGGGCCCTGGGCACAGAGACTCCTGCACCAGGGCTCACATGGCAGGTGGAACAGGGGCATCACAGCAAGGCAGCCAGCATGTGGTATCCCTCTGCTGGCTTAACAGGGAGAGACACCACGTGCTGTCCTCTCTGCCACCCCCCCCCCCCCCCCCCCCGGCCATGAAGGTTGGCATGGGGGTCGCACTCGGAGAGCCAGAACCCTCCTTGCGCCCACAGGAGGGTGCTGGCTGCCCCACTGGGGCCCCATGCTGGACACTCGCCTCTTAACCCCATGCGTTATTAGCAGTAGCAGGTACCAGGGGTTACCTGACTGCCCCACAGGGCAGGGGCCTGGCTGCCAATAAAAGGTGGCTGCCTTACTTCGCTCATTTATTCATGGGAGGAGGGGAAACCCTGTCCCGGACTCCTGGGTTCCAGCTGCAGGTGGGTGCTGGGAGTCAGGGCAGCTGGGTTCTGTCCCTGGCTTGGGGAGCAGGAGCCAATGGGTTCAGAGGGGGGCAGGGAGGCCTAGTCCCTTATCGGGGAGTGGAGTTGGGCGTAGGGACTCCTGGATTTGGTTACTGGCTCTTTGGGGGGAAGATATCGAGGCTCCTGGGTTCTAATTTCTGCTTATGCACCTCAACAGCTCACTGTACCATGGCTGCTGGGGAGGCCCGGCCCTTTAGCTACAGCCATGAAAAGCACCTGCTGCCGGGTGTGTCTGCCCCTCTGCTGAGCCCCCACCCAGGCCCCACTGGAATCCTTCACGGCCCACACCTGGCTGGTAGGGCCCAGCTCCCAGCAGAGGATTGTGCCTTGTCTCCTTGTGCAGGGCAAATACCCCAGGCTAGCTCCCTGGGCCATCATCTGACAGACAGGGGAAACTGAGGCATGGGCAGCCCTGGGAAGAGCAGCTCAGTCTCTCTTGTCCTTGGATTGGTCCCCCCGTGGCACTGGGGTCCCTGTGTCGCTCCCTCACCAGCCAGCCTGCAGCAGGTGGTGTGGCTGCATTAGCCCCTTTGCTGGGCCGTGCCCATCCCACAGGGGGATTACCAGGGCTAGGAGGGGGCTTTTAAGCCTAATGTAGAGCAGGCAGCAGGGACGATCCTGCTCTGGGCCTGAGGGCAGGGAGGGGGGTGAGCTCAACCCCAGAGCCACGCAAGGTCTCCCATGGAACATACCATCTATCAGCTCTTGCAGGCGGGGCTGTGTGTCTTCCCCCAGAACATACCAGGTAGTCACCTCCTACAGTGAGCAAGGAATCCCCCCCATCCCAGCCAGTAACTGTCTGCACGCACTGGCGGTGGGGACCGGGGGGGGGGGGGGGGGAAATAGAGTCCCAGCCAGCCCTGGCATGGAGTCATGTGAAATCTCACCAACCCCTCCTTCCCCATCCACTTACCCCACTATTTTCAGAATAAAGTGAGACCGAAATAAGGTCTGGGACACGTGTGTGTGTGTGCGCGCGTGCCGGGGCACTATATCCACAAGGAAAAAATGGCACAGGACTAGGGCAGGGGCAGACTACTGGCTCCCAGCCCCCATCACACTAATCACCCCACTCCCCTCCCCGAGCCAGGGATAGAACCCAGGAGTCCTGGCTCTGTGCCTCTAGCTAACCACACAGCAAGGAGAGTGTCTCATTCCTGCGCCCCGCCCTTACCTCTCCGACGCTGTCCACGACGCAGAAAGAAAAGCTGTCGGTTGCCGGTGGCTTCCCCCCCACCACCATTTCTTACGTGAGAAGACATCATATAAAACTATTTATTCATAAATATTTTCCAAAATGAAAATAGGGTTACGAAAAATATTTTAAACACCCGGCCCTCAGCGGCTGCATAGCACCTCGGGAGAAGGGGGGAAAAGCAATCAGAAAAAATAGCCTCCCCTTTTGAATTCCTGTCCGTCCCTCCCCCAAGGAAAACCCAGCCGATCTGCTTTGGGGCTCGATCGAAAACTCATGGGAGTGGGGAGGAGACGAAAAATGGGAGAGCAGGGAGGTGGGAATTGAGGGGGAGGTGGGGTTTAAGCCCCCCCTCAGGAGGAATTTTTTTTGGGGGGGTTTACAAGAATTCTGCTGGATTTTTTGCTGCTTTAATTTTTTTTTTTGAAAAAAAAAAGCCAAATGATTTAATTCCCCTCCCCCAACACTCCTCCTCTGAGATCATCTCTTTGTTCATTTTTTTTTTTTTGCCTGCGCATGTCCCTCTGCCCACCCCCCAAACACTCACCGAGGAAGGGGGGCCAGTGAATGGCTGATTCGCCTCCCTTCACAGCCCCCCGCCCCCCACCTTGTTCTTGTCTTTTAAAACTGCATGCATTTAAAGGGTTCGGATGGCCGGAGGGGGCCCCCGCCTGGGGGGGGTGAGGTGGAATAGGGGTGGGGGAGGCGAGCTTGGCCTCTCGATCCCTCCCCCACGCCCCGATGTCCCGCCCGCGTGACTCTGGAAGGCTGGCGCCCCCTGGGGGGTGAGCAGGCGTCACTGCAGGTCGCGGTCTTCTAGATAGCGGTACTCGAAAGTGAACCCTTCCTTCTTCCGCTGGCCCCATTTCTCATAGTCGAAGTAGATGTATGTGCCCTGAGGGGGGAATGTGGAAGGGGGGGCAGATGAACAGACAAGCAGAGCCAGTGGTGCTGCACGTACCACTGGCTGATTTCGGGCCTGGACATGCTGGGCTGTTAACGGTAGGGTCTTAGCCGCATGCAGAGTGTGGTACGTGCTGGTTTGTTATTGTAGGGTCTCCCCCTGGGTGCTGGGGCTGCTTTGTTATGGAGGAGTCTGCGTGGGGAGCGGAGTGACTTGTTATAGTAGAGTCTCTGACTGAATCCCTTCCCGTGTTAGTGGCCCCACCCCAGAGGTGGCTGCATTTTCCTGCAGGGCAGCAGCACGGAGGGGGCCCCGGGGGGAGGCACTAACCTGCTCAAACTCGTCCGTGATGGTCTTGGGCTCCTCGTGCCGCTGGAACCACATCATGTACTTGGTGTGGAACCGCCACGACTGCTTCTTCAGGGCTTTGGCCGCCAGGTACTGCGCCTTGGTACCCTGGAGAGAGAGAGAACCAGGCACGTCAACACCACCGGCCAGCAGGGGGCAGCACTCGGGGCAGCTGGGATCCTCCCACGGGGCGGAGGGGGGTAGCAGACGGCATGTGCCACTGGCTATGGGGGGGCAACTGGGGCCCAACGACAAGGTCAGGGGATGTGGGGTAGCAGATGGCATGTGCCACTGGCTCAGGGGGTAGCTGGGCATGTACCACTGGACCTGGGGAGGTATGGGGAATGGCTTGGCATGTACCACTGACACAGGAGACAGCTGGGACCAGACCACAGGACCTGGGGGCATGGCTCAGCCCATACCACTCGTGTGGGGGTGGGCAGTGGCTTAGTAAGTACCAAGGGCAGCAGGGGAATGTACCATTAGCAGCCTTCTTTTGGGGGAGGCAGACTAGCTACACAGCCAGCAGCAGGTAAATAGAGCGATAGCATCATTCAGCATGTACCAAATGCTCTGGGCATGAGGGGCGGCGGGGAAAACTCTTGCATACACACCCCTTGTCCCCTGTTGTTGGTGTATGTCTCAGCATGTACCAATCATAGGGATGGTCAAGGGGGACTGTACCATCAGCACCTGAGGGGGAGGATCCCCTCCCACATACCAGAGGCAGGTGGACAGTGTGTGAAGGGATCTTGGCACCTGCCAATGGCAGGGGAGGGGAGTTCCCCTTGCACATGCCAATTGCAGGTGGGCAAGAAGGGGTGTGAGGTACCAACGGGGGAGGGATGGAGCATACCATCCACACCTGCAGGGAGGGGGGTATCAGGTGGCCGATGCGCAAAGCCAGCAGAGGTGTGTGTGTGGGGGGGCAAGTTGGCAGCAGTCACCCACCTCGCCCCTCCTGCCCGAGGGAAAGGCGGCAGCGGCGGCCAGACTGGGCGGGACTATAGAGCGCTCTAGCCTGCAGAGGGGGCCCTTCTGTACCTCCAGATAGTAGAAGATGAAGAAGAGCGTCTCCGTCGAGAGCCGCTGGTAGAACTCCACGGTGTCCGAGTGCAGCGGAGGCATCTGGTGGTGGTAAGGGGGGGTCGGGCAGGGGTTCCGGGGCAGGTACTGCCTGCGGGGGTGGGCGGAGGGGGTTAGACAGCCTGATGGGAGGGGGAGCAGCATGGTGTCTACTGGGAACAGAACAGAGTAGTCCTGGCTCCAGTCCCCTCCCCGCTCTGTTAGATCCCACTCCCCTCCTGAAACTGGAGATAGAATCCAGGAGGATTCTAGCCCCCCACTCCCCTGCCAGGGACAGAACCCAGCTCTCCTGGCTCCCAGCACACCCCCCACCCTCAAGCCACTAGCCCCCACTCCCCTGCCAGAGCCAGGGAGAGAACCCAGCGGTCCTGGCTCCCACCCCTGGATCTAACCACTAGACACCTACTCCCTGCTCAAAGTCAAGGACTGAACCCAGGCGTCCTGCTCTCTCCAAGCCCCCAAACACCCCAGGGACTGTGCCTTACCGGATCCTCTCGGAGTCCGAGGGGTGAGGCATGTGATGCCAGGCTGCCTCCTCCATGGCCTGCTGGTAGAGCTGCTCCTTGGTGAGGGGCACCGGTCCCAGGGGGCAGACCCCCAGGGAAAGAGGGATGTTCACCTCCGACAGCTGGATAGGCGGCTGGCTGGAGGCCGGCTGTGAGGTCGTGCTACTAATTAAAATGTCTGCTGTGGGGACAGACGAGCAGACAGCCTGTTAGATTCCTCAGACAGTGTTGGGAGCACAAAGCTTTCACACCAAGTTTATGCAACAATCCCTCGCCTGGCGCTGAGATGCAGCCACCTCTCGGGTGGGGCGCAGGGGCTGGTCCTACAGGGACCCCTCACCTGGAACGCTGCATGCTTCGCAATGCAGTCAGCTGCGCTGGGGCACCACGTGCATGGGTGAAATCCCTTCCTGTGCTCCAGCAAGGCCTGAGAGCTTGCTGGAGATGTAACCCGCGAGTCCTGGTTCCCAGCTCCCTGCTCTAACCACTAGACCCCACTCCCCTCCCAGAGCCAGGGAGAGAACCCAGGAGTCCTGGCTCCCAGTTCCCCTGCTCTAACCACTAGACCCCACTCCCCTCCCAGAGCCAGGGAGAGAACCCAGGAGTCCTGGTTCCCAGCTCCCTGCTCTAACCACTAGACCCCACTCCCCTCCCAGAGCCAGGGAGAGAACCCAGGAGTCCTGGTTCCCAGCTCCCTGCTCTAACCACTAGACCCCACTCCCCTCCCAGAGCCAGGGAGAGAACCCAGGAGTCCTGGCTCCCAGCCCCCTGCTCTAACCACTAGACCCCACTCCCCTCCCAGAGCCAGGGAGAGAACCCAGGAGTCCTGGCTCCCAGTTCCCCTGCTCTAACCACTAGACCCCACTCCCCTCCCAGAGCCAGGGAGAGAACCCAAGAGTCCTGGCTCCCAGTTCCCCTGCTCTAACCACTAGACCCCACTCCCTTCCCAGAGCCAGGGAGAGAACCCAGGAGTCCTGGCTCCCAGTTCCCCTGCTCTAACCACTAGACCCCACTCCCCTCCCAGAGCCAGGGAGAGAACCCAGGAGTCCTGGCTCCCAGTTCCCCTGCTCTAACCACTAGACCCCACTCCCCTCCCAGAGCCAGGGAGAGAACCCAGGAGTCCTGGCTCCCAGTTCCCCTGCTCTAACCACTAGACCCCACTCCCCTCCCAGAGCCAGGGAGAGAACCCAGGAGTCCTCACCCCTTTCAGCCAGGTGGAGAGATGGCACTGGGTCCTCTATACTGGATCCGATGGCTGCTCGCTCTGCCATGGATTTCAAGCTGCTCAGGGGCTCGGGCGCCTGGAAGGGACAGACAGGGTGGGTGGGAGGGAGTCCTGTTGCTGTGCCCTCCCCATCCCCCGAGCTTCCCCCTCATCCCCCACACGGAGGGGGCAGGCTCACCTTGATTTCTGGCGTGGAGCTGAACTGGGGCGGCCCGTTGAGCAGCGGCTGGCTCGGCTTGGCCTCGGAGAAGGAAGGGGTCGGGGAGCTCGGGGTATTCACCGTCATGGGGACCAGGAGGCCAGCGCTGGCGCTGGGGGGCGCAGGGGCTCCGCTGGGCTCTTTCCTGGGGGGAGAGGAGAGCGCGTCAGTGAGTGGCGGGCGGGGCCTTGGGGGGCACGGCCGCCAGGCGGGTACTCACGCAGCGCTGCTGGGCGGGTTGTGGACCACCGGCTGGCTGGGGAGCGCTGGGCCGCTGCTGCCGAGAACGGAGTCGGATGTGCTGTCAGCCACCACGGCGCTGTAACCTGGGGGAGGATGGGGGGTGGAGACGCAGCTGAGGGTGTGGGGGGGGCAGGGTAGGAGAGCACCCCATGGCTGAGTTTGAAAAGTCCCAGGGAATCGGGCCAATGACACCCCCCCCTTCCCAACCAGGGTCAGAACCCAGGAATCCTGCCTCCCAACCCCTCCACCTCAACCACTAGACCCCACTCCCCTGCCTGAGCTGGGGACAGAACCCAGGAGTCCTGGCTCCCACCCCCGCTGTAACCAATAGACCCCACTCCCCTGCCTGAGCTAGGGACAGAACCCAGGAGTCCTGGCTCCCACCTCCCGCTCTAACCACTAGACCCCACTCCCCTGCCTGAGCTGGGGACAGAACCCAGGAGTCCTGGCGCTCCCCACCTCCCTGCTGTAACCACTAGACCCCACTCCCCTGAGTGGGGGGGGGGGGACGGGGACGACACGACCTGGCTTCCCCCGCTCTAACCACTAGACCCCACTCCCACCCTCCAGAGCCTGGCAATACACCAGGGACTCATTCTCTGCGCTGACCCCCCCCCCCCCGGCACTCACTGGTGGCGCCGTTCTGCTTGCTGGCGTTCTGCTGGGCGCTGGGGGGCCGGGGCTGCGAGGCGTTGGCACCGGGGGGCGGGGGCGCGACAGCCTGGGCGTAGGGGGTGGGGGTGCTGGGCGTGTGGCCGGCGGCTGGGACGGCCTTGGCCCCGCCGCCCCCGCTCCCGCTGGACATGGCTCCGTTGCTGCTGGAGCCCGGGCCGTTGCCCAGCGAGGACGAGGTGCTGGAGCTGCTGCCCAGCTGGTAGCTGGGTGTGACGGCGGGCGAGGGCGGGGGGTGGTTGTTGTGGACGCTTTTCGAACCATTCTTCGCGGGAGACTGTGGGGACAGATGGAGGATTAGTCCTGCTCCCCCCCAGAGCCGGCAATGGAACCCAAGAGTCCTGGCTCCCCGCATCCCTGGTCTAACCACTAGCCCCCACTTGCCCCCTCCCAGAACCATCAATGGAACCCAGGAGTCCTGGCTCCTGGATCCCCCCTGCTCTAACCACTAGCCCCCACTCGCCTCCCCCAGAGCCAGCAATGAAACCCAGGAGTCCTGGCTTCTGGACCTCTCTGCTTTAATCACTAGGCCCCATTCCCCTCCCAGAGTGGTGGATGGAACCCAGGAGTCCTGGCTCCCATGTGCTCCCACCCCCGGATAAGGCAGGCAGGCTTGCTGAGCAGGCAGGGCCCGACCCGGGGCCTGGGCAGAGCCGGGCGGCACACCCCGCTCTGCCACAGCCTGCCAGGGCCACCCTGGGCGAGTGGGTCAGCCTCTGTCCCAGCTCCCCGATCGTTACGTGCTGCGGCGAGGGGCCCAGCCCCACCGCTGCACAAACACACTGGGCCAAAGCATCAGGAAGCGTGGAACCCGCTGCTGCAAGATGGCACTGGCCATATGGGTCGGGGGGGACCCTCACTTGGACCCCCCACTGCTGGTCTCTCCCCGCACCTGAGCCCCCTCTCAGAGCCCCATTGCTCCCCACAGCCCCCTCACTCTGACCCCTCCCCCCAAGCTCCATGGGCCCCCCACTCTGACCCCACCCGAGTCACCATAGCCCCCCATCAGACTCCAACAGCCCCCCCCCCCATTCTGAACTCTTCACACCTGAGTCCCCACAGCCCCACCTCTGACCCCTCCCCACCTGAGCCCCATGGCCCCCCACTCTGACCCCACAACCTGAGCCCCCCCCCAACTCACTGCAGGTGGGTAGCCTGGCCCCATGGCAGCCATCCCTGCAGCCTCCCAGGGCCAGCCCAGGTGGCGGTGGCCCCGCCCAGTGCCTCACTGGAAGGAGACTGGGAGGGGGCGGGGCTAAGAGCTCATGTGATCCCAGCCCCCCAACAAGGAGCAGGAGGCGGGGCTAGCACAGCCCCACCCACTCCCAGCCCAAGCAGCTGGGGGGGCCATGTTCCCAGGCTTCCCCACGAAGTCCCCACCAAACCCTGCATTAGACCCGGGCCTGAGGGACCCCAGGAGTCCTGGTTCCCAGCCCCCCTGCTCTAACCACTCACCCCCATTCCCCTTCCAGAGCTGGGGAAAGAACCCAGGAGTCCTGGCTCCCAGTCCCCCCCACCCCCACCCATTCCCCTCCTAGGGCTGGAGAGAGAACCCAGGAGTCCTGGCTTCCAGACCCTCTGCTCTGACCCACTCGTCCCCACTCCCTTCCCCGAGCCAGAGAGAGAACCCAGGAGTCCTGGTGAAAGCCCCAAGCTCCAATCAGTAGCCAACACCCCACCCCACTCCACCCCCCAGCATAAGGGCAGGTGCCTGCCAAGTCACTCACCTGACTGACCTCGCTGTCTGTCGACCGCCCCCTCTTCTTGTCATCTTCTGAATTCTCCTGGGGGTGGGGAGGACAGTCAGTGCTCGCCCCGCCACTCCCCGTGGAGCTGGGGGGACCAGCCCTGCCACGCGGCAGCCTGCACACGACACACTGATGTCTCCCTCATGTTATTGGGGTCACTCTGCCGGTCGGCTCTGCCCTACCCATGGCACGGGAGGCCCCGGTGTGGCTGGGCCATGGTCACTGTTATCTGGGGCACATGCACTGGACGTCGCTGGCAGGAGGCAGTGCCCCCTTGTTCTCACCCCTAGTCTCCCCCTTCCATTTCCCAGAGCCAGGAGAGAACCCAGGTGTCCTGGCTCCCAGCCCCTCACTACTAGGGACACCGACCCAGCACCCCTGCTGCTGGGAGCCCTGGTGCAGGCCTCGGCCTGCCCCATTTTGCCGGGGGCTGGGCGCCGGATCCCACTGGGGCAGGACTCGGGCGGCGGGGGCTCCTTACCGTCGTGCAGTTGGCAGGGCTGGGCGGAATGGGCGAGCTGGAGGTGGTGGAGGTGGGAGTGCTGCTGGACTGGTTGAAGATCTCGTCCTCCAGATGGCTGTGGCTGGGCGGGGAGGTGGCTACCAGAGCCTGCGCTGGAAGGGGGCGGGGAGCAGAACGAGACGCAGTTAGGCAGCCGGGCCGGGAGTCAGACACCGGCATCCTGCCCTGGGCCTGCGTCCGGGCGGCCCTGCTCTCCCAGGGGGACAACCGGAGATCCGTTCCAACCGGAGTTCTCCCAGGCCATGCACCCAGGGATCTGAGACTCGTCTCCCTGCACGCCCGGGGTGACGCTTTGGACGGAGGGCAACGTTCCAATTCAGGAACGGACGGGAGGGATTTCTTCTAAACTCTCTGTAAACTCCAATGGCCTGAACACACTTCAGAGAAAACTGCTCTGGGATAAAACCCAAATGTCTCTAGCCAGGCGATTAACAGGCTGCAAAGCACCAAGGCTCCAGCTCCTCCAGCCATAATCCAGGAAGAGCCGAATCGGAACATTGCCAGGCCTTTCCAGAAAGATGCAAGGAAATGAAATACGCCGTCGGTGGATTCGGGGCACCCTCAAAACCACACTTGGGGCAATTGGAACCGCGGGGGCTCCCGGGTTCTGCAGAGGGGATCTCTCCTCTGTTCAATCTAAAGGCAAAGCCTGATCGTAGCCCTGGCTCCTGGGGGAATCTGCACCAGGATTTCTGAGCAGCAGCTCTCCTCCCTGTGCCCCCTTGACAGCCAAGGTGTGCCCTCTCCAGCGATCACGGGTATGAAACTGGCAAGGGATTGGGGGGCGGGAGGGGAACGAGACATGAAGAGCAGGAAGGGGCGAGCGAAATCGGCTGATGACACGCGGTCGGAGCGGGACGGCATCACTCCAGAGGAGCGGAGCTTTCCACAGGCAGGACGGGACAACCTGGAGGACCCGCGTCAGAAATGGGACGAGATTTAACCATACAAACTGCACGGGAATTACAGCTGTAAGCCAGGGGCGGATCCCCCCCGATGCTCTCGAGCGAGAGGCCCCGGGAGCTCGACCAGATCAGTGGAACACGGACCCCATCCCACCTCCCGCTGCAGGGGCCGGGACACTTACGAATGTCTTCTAGGTCGAGGTCGTCGTAGAGAAACTCGTTCTCCTCGAAGTCGGGGTCCTGCGAGGAGTCCACGTAATACTCCACGTCGTCCTTGATCTTGCGGATCGAGTCCACCTGAATGGAGTCGTTGTCCAGCATGCGGAGGATGGTCTCCAGCATGCGGATGTGGTACCGGTGCTTTTCGATGTGCCGCTTCAGCCCCTCGATCCGGTCCTGCTTCTGCGGGGAAGGGGCATGGGTGGATGGGCACACGCCGAAAAACGCCCCCCGCCCACACCCCGCCTCTCCTCCAGCCACAGCGCACAGGACCCCTTCACTTCACCCATTCCTCTCCCGGAACCAGGAGTCCTGGCTCCCAGCCCCCTGCTCTAACCACCAGCCCCCACTCCCCTCCCAGAGCCAGGAGGGAACCCAGGAGTCCTGGCTCCCAGCCCCCTGCTCTAACCACCAGCCCCCACTCCCCTCCCAGAGCCAGGAGGGAACCCAGGAGTCCTGGCTCCCAGCCCCTCCCCCCCCGCTCTAAACACCAGCCCCCACTCCTGTCTTAGAGCCAGGAGAGAACCCAAGAGTCCGGTCTCCCAGCGCCCTGCTCTAACCACTAGCCCCCACTCCCCTTCTGGAGCCGGGGACAGAACCCAGGAGTCCTAGCTCCCCGTGCTCTCACCCCTCCCCACGCTGCCTCCCCACACATCCTCCCTGTGTCCCGGGCCGGCAGTGACTCACATCCTTGTCCCCCTTCTTCTTGCGTGTCTGCACAGAGAGTGACTCCACCTCGCTCTCAAACTGATCCACCTGCATGTTCAGCGTGTCGATGGTGTTCTGGGGGGAGAGCCGCACACCATCATCCCCAGTGCAGTCCCCGGGGGCTCCCATGCGCCAGCTGCTGCCAGCCCGCAGCCCCCCCCCCCTCCCCCCAAGACACCTGGCAGCCCCTCCCCCCCGACCTGGAGTCTTCTCTGGTGCTTCCTCACTAAAGATCGCAGGCAAATATAAAGCCTCCAGCTGCCCTGCAGAAAAGGTAGTAATCCACACAGGGGCCCCTCGCCTGGTGCTGGGATGCGACCGCCTCTGGGGTGTGGTACGGGGGCTGGTTATCCAGGGACCCCTCATGGGCACTGAGACACGGCCCCTCTGGGGTGGGGCGCGGAGGCTGTTCAGGACGGAGTGCCACACCGGGGCCTTGAGACCAGCAATGACTGTGAGGGGAGAGTGCCCCCCCCCTTGAGCCCCCCGCTCCTTGCAGCACAGCAGGGGAGAGAGCCCTGCTTTTCCTCATAGCTTTGCCCCCCCGCCCTCTCCCCTCCCCCGGCCTCACCGTTAACCACTGGCCAACCTCTTCCTTCTCCTTCTGGGCAGGGTCGACTTTCTGTGCCAGGCCCAGCCCCTCCTTCGAGTAGGCTTTGGTCTTGGTCTCCCGCTCCACCACCTTGAACCGCTCCATTTGCTGGAACGGGAGAGAGGGAAGTGGGGGCAGGCTCAGTGTCTGGGGAAACGACGGGGGGTCCCCAACCCCTGTACAGGGGATCACAAGACCCCAAGAGACACAGGGGCTCCCGGCCCCCGAATCCTGCCCAGGGCACAGCAAATATAGCCCTGGTTGGCTACGACTGGCAGCCTCTCGGCTGCTTCTGGCAGCCAGCCCCTCCCTTCTCTGACCACTGGCCCCCACTCCCCTCCCAGAGCCAGGCACAGAACCCAGGAGTCCTGGCTCCTGGTGCCCCCACCGCTATCCCGTGCCGCCTGCTGTCATTCTGGACCCAGTCTCATGCCCCAAAGGCCCCAGTCCGGCCTTACCCCTTCCAAATCAGACTCCACCTGCCCCTGCCGGGCCAGCTGGCTGCCCTCTGTGATGTCACACTGCCCCATCAGCCAATCACAGCAGAGGGAGGAGTGGCTTATTGGAGAGGAGGGTGGGGCTCAGGTGAGTGTGTGGGTTGACCCCGCCCCTTCCCTGGAGGGGAAAAGCACCCCCGATGCCCGTAGGGGAGGCCTCACCACCCACGGGGCATGATCCCAGCTGCTGTCACTCGGCCCGAGCTTTAAACCCTCTGTGTCCCGTTCCCCCGTTCTCTCCATGGCCGGATCCCCGTGGGGGCTCTGCTGGGAGAGAAGGGCCCAGGGCCGGGCAGAGCTGCTCATGGGGGGCTCCAGGATCCCAGAGACTGGGCCTGGGTATCGCTGGAGGAGACCAATACACGGATCCCCCCCGCAGTGCATGGAGACCTGCTCTGTGTGTGTGGGGAGGGGGACGGGACACGGGACGGACACGGGGCGGGGGGGGGGGGGGGGGGAGAGGCAGACGGATGGGACACACGACACTGGCCTCACAGAGGCGGCCAGGAGCATTGTGGGATGGCTGCATGGCGGTGCCAGGACGGGAGTGACACTCACCGCTGGCAGGGGGAGCTGAGCCCTGGTGCTGGGACATGTGGCACGCAGGAGTCCTGGCTCCCAGCACCCTGCTCTAACCACTAGACCCCACTCCCCTCCCAGAACTAGGGAAAGAACAAAGGAGTCCTGGCTCCCAGCCTCCCAAGCCCCACTCCCCTCTCAGAGCTGGGGAGAGGACCCAGGAGTCCTGGATCTCAGCCCCTCCCCCCCCCAACCATTAGACCCCGATCCCCTCCCAGAGCTGGGGAGAGGACCCAGGAGTCCTGGATCTCAGCCCCTCCCCCCCACAACCACTAGACCCCAATCCCCTCCCAGAGCTGGGGAGAGGACCCAGGAGTCCTGGCTCTCAGCCCCCACAACCACTAGACCCCAATCCCCTCCCAGAGCTGGGGAGAGGACCCAGGAGTCCTGGCTCTCAGCCCCCACAACCACTAGACCCCAATCCCCTCCCAGAGCTGGGGAGAGGACCCAGGAGTCCTGGCACTCCTCCAACTATCCCACTGCTACCCCCTGCGAGTGCAGAGTGGCTGAGCACACAGGAACCTTCTCAGCACAAGAGCCTCCACCAGCTGAGTGTCACTAGGGCCGGGACTGCCAGGCCCCCCCTCCCCTGCTCTCACCCACCATACCCGGCAGATCAGCTGGCCGGCCCTTCCCGCCATTTGCTTTCCCCCAGCGCCCGATCGAAGCGTCTCTGCCCGCGGATGGCTAAACTGCCGCGAAAAGCAAGGCGCCACCGACACCCGCGCCCCAGTGCAGGAAGGGCCGGAAAATCCCCCAGGTCCCTGCCCTGTGCACTGGAGGGAGACGCTCTCCCTCCCCCAAGTCTGGCAGGTCCCCGCACGTGAGCAAGAGACACCCGCCAGGCAGGACCGTCTCAGAGCAGTGCGGCCCCCCCCAGCGGACCGCTGCTGCTTCCGCGGATGGAGGAAACTGTCTTCCTGACCCCGACAGGCTGCAGCCCTGAAGCTTGGCCATTACCCCCTTTGGCCTCCTACCGTCTCAATGAGCTTCCGGTTGTCGATCAGCTGCCTTTTGTCCTTGATCTCGTTCGAAGCCACCCACGTCTTGATCTGGTCCCTCAGCCTCTGCGGAGATGGGATGGAGAGAAGAGAGGGGTCAGCAGAGAGACGGGCCCTTAGCACCCACTCCCCTGCCCCCCACTTAGACCCCTAGAGGCATCAGCCAACACAGCCTTGGTCTGGACATGGGAGAGGTGATGAGGACACCCAGCCACTAATAGTCCCCCCGCACTGCCAATGAGCCCCCACCAGCTGGGAGGGAGCCCTCTGCCGAGGGGTGAGAATTGCAAGCTCTGGTTTAACAGGAAGCACAAAGATCTCACTGGAGAATAAGGGGAGGAAAAAAGGCAAGACAAGGAGAGACTGGGGGTCACAAGGGCTGGGTTCTATCCCTGGGTCTGGGAGGGGAGTGGGCCTAGTGGTTAGAGCGGGGGGCTGGAAGCCAGGACTGCTGGGTTCTATCCTGGCTGTGGGAGGACAGTGGTGTCCAGTGGTTAGAGAGGGGTGGCTGGGAGTCAGGACTCCAGTGACCGTTTCTCTGGGGCAGGCGGGTGTTTTCCCGACAGCCCCGGCTGAAGCCACATATCCCGAGGGCTCCAGTCGGACAGACGGCCGAAGTGCTCGGCCTACCTGGAGCTTCTTGATCTCCTTCTTCAGGTCGGCTTCATACTTCTCCTTCTGGTTGGCATTGGCTGCATTGTGGAGCTGTGGGCGAGAGATAGAGAGTGAGACGGTACGGGGGATGGGACAGAGTGCCCTTGGCAGGCCGGGGGTGGCTCCCTGATCTGGTGTGGGATCAGTTGGGGAGCTACAATAGCCAGAGAGGAGGACCTCAGGGGATCCAATGTGGGGTGAGGGCCGGGAGGCTGGGCTGCCCTATCCACAGTGCGACGGGGTGGTGGGGCTACCTGCTCTACGGTGATGTAGGGGAGGGGGCGGGGACACAAACAGCTCTTAGGGTGGTGTGCGGGGCAGTGAGGCCGGAGAAGAGAAGAAAATAGATGCAGGAAAGAAAAGCAGAAAAGTTTGGGGACAGGGAGAGAGCACGGTGGAGGAGAATGAGAGGGTGGGGCAGGGAGCTGGGGGGGTGGGGAAGGGGGGGGGCAGGGGATGTGAGGCCGAAGGGGGAGCTCTTACCTTCTGCCAAATATCCTCAAACTGCTCCACCCCCTCGGAGACCTTCTTCAGACACCGATCGATCTCACCTGGAGGAGCAGAGGGGCGGGGGTCAGCCCCAATCTCCGACAGGGCTAATTGCTGCCACCTGCCCCGCCCCCATTGCCCCCCCCCATCACACACACACCTCCCAGCCTAGTGTGAGGTACAAGGGAGGGAGAAGGGACGGGCCTTGAGGTCACACAATGGTTTGAAACTCAAATAGAACTCAGGAGTCCTGGCTCCCAGACCTCCCCCGCCTCCTCGCTCTAACCACTAGACTCTACTCCCCTCCCAGAACCAGGGAGAGAACCCAGGAGTCCTTGCTCCCACTCTAAAGGCAGCCCTGACAAACTCCATCGCTCCGGCTCTCACAAAGCAGGGAACACACACAGGGGGAGGGGGAAGAGGCCCCTCTCTCTGCCCCCCCAATACATGCCCCCAGCCACGCACACCGGGAAGGGCCGGGGGCAGCCTGCGGGGGGAGCCGCCCTACCTTGCAATTTCCTCTTGTCAGCCATGTTTCGGTCACTGGCGGGGGGCTCTCCTCATGCTTCAGAAAGCTCCGACGCTGCAGGGGACAGCAAAGCAACGTTACGGTAATGCACCCTCCGAACCCACTGGGGAGAGCCTGGGGCCATTCCCCGCCCCCCTGAGCCAGCCAGTCCCTGCCTTGGGGTCAGATGGGAGCCGGCACCCCCTATGGGGGAGAAGCCCCGAGCCCCTTCCCCCACCCCCTTCAGTCAGGCAGTCTCTCATCATATTCTTTGATCACATCAATTGTGCCAAGACTGTTCATTCACCCCCCCCCACACCAGCAGGGGGCAGCGCCGTGCACAGTCATGCACCCATCCCAGCAGCAGGGGGCAGTGCAGCACACACCCACCCAGCCTTCTAGTCAAACTATGAAATAGCAGCTTAGAGGGAGCCCAGCTGCCG
This sequence comes from Chelydra serpentina, assembly GCA_037349315.1. Classification (NCBI taxonomy): domain Eukaryota; kingdom Metazoa; phylum Chordata; order Testudines; family Chelydridae; genus Chelydra; species Chelydra serpentina. The sequence continues at coordinate 80,574 of JBAIAC010000464.1, forward strand.
GTGGCCCTGAGGCTGGCTCCAGGGGGCGTGGCACAGAAGCTGCCAGCATGGGCCAGGGCTGCCGAGACTGGCAGGATTCAGGTGCGGCTGGGTGTTAACCCCAAAGCCGACCGCGCCTGGAGGCTGAGCGGAGCTAGCTCGGTCCTCAGCGACTCGGGCCCGGCAACCCCGGGAGACTGAAGCGTGGGCGACTGGAGAGTGGGGAGGAGACCTGAGCCTGTGGGTTCAGCCTCCCGGCTAGTCCGGACGCTGGTTGTTATTTCCTTGGAGGGGGCGGAGATGGGGCTTCCCTGAGCTGCTTCATACCAAAGGGCGGATTCTCAGGCGGGGGCGCCCTGGATTCTGTAGGGCAGCCCCTCGGCGTGAATCAGGGCAACCTCGGGGCAGCTCAAGTGTATGCTCCAGTCTCTGGGGGGCAGAGAATAGCCACAGCCTAGGATGTCCTCGCCAGGCCCCTGATCTGCTCCCTATGGGCTTGGGGGGCAGGGACTAGCCCCAGTGCACTGTGCCCCAGCCAGGCCCCTGATCTGCCCCCTCACCCCAGGGGAAGGTGATTCACAGGGAGCTGTTTCCACCCCCTTTGTCCTCTCCGAGGGGTCTGGGCATTACCAGCTAAGGGCTCTTTGCTCAGTTTCACTTCCTGGTTCCCCAGGAGGCAAACCGTGGGGGGTGGGGAGGTCGGGTCATACGCCAAAGAACCTTTCCCCGAGCCTTGGGGGGAACCCCCCTGCTTCCGAACAATACACTGGAGGCCTCGGGGATCAGGCCATGTCCCTTTAATCTGCCCCCCCCCCCGAGGCCTAAGGGACAATTCTCAGTCAGCTCCCCATGGCAATCATCTCGTCTGCCCCCCCCCCCCCCCCGGGGGCACACAGCCAAGCGGGATTGGCTAATTGCCACTGAGGGAGATGCCACACCCAGCCAACCCTTCCAGATGTTAATTACATCCCCCCCCACACACACACACACTAAAAACCTGCCCCTTATTTCCAAACTGAACTGGCCTCCCAGCCAGGAGGAGCTGTTTGCTCTCCATGCGGGGGGACTCGTAGATGGGGCACTGTCACCCCTGAACCTTCTCTTTGCTCAGCTACACAGAGGGAGCTGGTGGGGCCCACCGCTGGCAGGGCTCTCCTGACCCTCTGTGACTGATCAGCCCCTGGCTGGGATGGGGGACCCCAAGCTGCCCCCAGGATCCCAGCCGTCTCACCTCAGGGCCCCTGCGTGTGTCCCCCGGGATCCCATTAGCCCACATGACCCCAGTGTCTACTGAATAGCTGCCGTGCCCCCCAAGTGCTTTGCAAGAGGCCAAAGGGCTCTGGCTTACCTAGAGGTGGCCTGGCTGTCTAGGGCCTGCAAGTGGGAGGCTCCTACACAGGTGAAAGAGGCACATGACTAGAAGGAAGGTTGAGAGCCCCTCCCCCCACCACAACTTGTGCTGCATGGGATGCTGGGAAAGGACTGGGGCTATAAAGACTCAGTGGTCCAAGACTGGACTCTGGGCTGTCAGTGAGAGTGCCACACCTGGGGGAGGAGAACCACAGCATGGTGGTGGCCCCCCACCGTACACAGCTTTTGGAGAGAGGTGAGTGTTGCTAGGCCTGCTTTGCAGATGGGAAAACTGAGGCACAAAATGGGGATGTGATGTACCTCGGGTCATGCCACAGGCTGGAGTAGAACCTGTGAGTTTGCTCCAACTTCCTCCTGCTCTAACCACTAGACACCACTCCCCTCCCAGAGCTGGGGAGAGAGCCCAAGAGTTCCAGCTCCCAGCCTCCCCCCTTTAACCACTCGCCTACCTTTTCTCCAGTTAAAACACGTTGGCCTTTACACACCAAGTGGTGTGAACTGATTTGATCATTTTAGATTCCAACCTGTCACCAATTGCTTAAGATAGTGAGTTGCGCTCATGGACTGTGCCGGCAGGGGGGTGGTTGTGGGGTGCGGGGAGCTGTCTGAATGGTACAGCGTGGGCACCTGCTTGCTTTTCTCCTGTCGGAGGGGCAGCTGTCACTGATTTTCTCGTGAGACTGGCGATAAACCCAATGATCTAGGGAGAACCCAAGCCTCCCATATCTGGCTGAAGACCTCGGTGCCCCTGAAAAAATCACAGCGAGCAAGGGGGCAAAGGGAATCTGTGGCAGAATGGGTCTTTGGCAGCCCAGTCCCCTACCTTGCCCACAAGCGCCCCCACAATCCGCTTGTAAAACTGCCTGCTCTGTGAGGCAGGGGCTGTCCTGTGTCTGTACACAGTGGGGCCCTGCTCTGTGACTGGCATGAGGAAAACCCATCATTAATCCTATAACTGAACTGCCACAAACTAGGGGGAGTGGGAGTAAGTGGTGCACCTGGAAATGACTTAGATCCTTCTGAGACCTGGCTATGTCCAGGTGAAACTGACCTGCAGTGCAATTCCAATACAACTGAGTTGCACAGCAGCTGGGGAGTGACCTGGTCAATTTCCCGCTGGCCAGGCAAGCCCTGAAATTGATCAGACTGAGGCTGCCCCATTACATTTGGATCTAAACATCCTGGAAACCAGCAATTTGTTTTAATCCACTCGAAGACCAACAGCCAGGCTCCCCCAAAGGGAAGTGTCCAGCTGTTAGAAGGGGCTGTTGCCCAGCAGTGTCTGAAAGCCAAACACTGCAGACTGTCCACAAACAAAAGCAATGGCTAAATCCATTTCTGAGCTGGGGTCCTGCCTCCTGTGGATCAGCAGGGATGCAAAGGCCTGGGGATGCTACAGCTCCTGCTGGCTACCTCCCCTGAGAGGGCTGAGGAGCCGGGAACCCAGAATCAAATTCTCTGACACAGATGTGGACGGGAAGATAAGGCTAGCAATAGTCTGACTTGGCCTTGTAAATGTCGGCCCTAAAGGAGGTTGGGAAATGGGACACTCTACCCCTCTATGGGGCACAGACTCTGATCACGGCCCAGAGCAGGGGTGAATGGCTGGCTGGGGGTAAGGAATAGGACATGAGGCCTTTCCCTTCTAGGGGGCAGCAGCTCTGATCTGGCGGCAGGGATCGGGCCAGCTCTGAGGGGTGGAGTGGGATAGGGGGCTTCACCTAAGGCAAATAAATTCTTTACCTGGCTAGTAGCAGCTGTGAGCAATTGTCTATTTTCCAACCCCCCTACACACACACACACACACACCCTCTCACACTTGTGGCCGGGCTGTCTTGGTACCAGCTGGCACCAGGGCTGAGCTCTCTGTGGAGTGGATGGAGGCAGAGCTGCTGGCAGAGAGGGACAATGCAGGGGTTGAGGGAGAGAGCCCACGGGCAGTATATCCTCCAGGGATCATGGCCAGAGCCCTGCAGCCCCACACAATCCCATCCATGCCCAGGGATGGGGCTGTGCCCCCAAAAGGGATCCAGTAACAAGCCCTTTTGTGAAGTGGTGGGAATAGAACCCAGGTGTCCTGCTGGCTGATCTCCAGCTCTAGCCAGTGTCTGCCCCTTAAGTAGGGGAGGGGGGGCGCTAGGTATCCTAACTCCCTTGCTCCACCCAGCTGCAGTACTACACAACTTAATAATGGGAGAGGAGGACATGGGGCCTTTCCCCTCTGCACATGCACAACCACTGCCCCCCCCCATGCCCCCTCTCTGCTTCCCTGACAGATCCCCCTCCCCCCCAGCCCCTATGTACTCTATACCCCCCCCCCCCCCCAACACTCACGCCCAGGAACCTCTATCGATGCTCCCCGACCATGGCGCCCTCCCCCCACTGTGACCCTTACAGCGCTCCTGGAATAAAGGCTCCTCCCCCTTGACACCCTATTACCCCCGCCCCACAGACCCTCTTTCCCCTACGGAGCCTATAGCCCCCTAACCGCCCCCCCTTTCCCTTATGGGGCCCTACAGCCTCCAACAGACGCCGCCTTGCCCCCTATAGCCCCATCTCCCCTATGGATTCCTATAGCCCCCTAAGAGCCTGACTCCTGCTGTAGACCCTGCAGACCCCCCTCTCCATAGGGTCCCCTCCCCCTATGGATTCCCCGTACCCCCCTACACACCCGTCCCCCATAGGGTCGCTCCGGGCCCTTATAGACCCCTCCCCCCTAGGGGGTCGCTCCGGGCGCCTACTGACCCCTCCCCCCATAGGTCCCCCGGCCCCTCCCCCCGGGCCCCCCCCCTCACCGGAGGCTCCTGCGGGCCGGTCGGGCCCCGGGGATCGGTCCCCTCCCCCCGCTCGCGGGCCGACTGTCGCGATGCTGGCGCCGATCAGTCGGGTCGCGACCCCCTCCCCCCACTCGCCGCCGTCTCTCGGGCTCCGCGGCATCCAAGATGGCGGCCAGCTGCCTCCGTCCGCCTCTCCGCCCCGGGGCAGGGCCCCGCCCCCTAGCCTGCACCGCATTGGGTTTGACGCACGCCCGTTAAGTCACTTTGTACTCCTATTGGCTACATTAGATGTAGGCGGGGAAACCCAGGCGTCTCGCCTACCCCCATGTATGTCACTCAAAGCCTAACGTCCTTCTTATTGGCCTCAGCACACATCCGTCAGCTATCCTCAGCGTTTATTGGCCGAGAAGGGCGTGGCATAAAGGTGGCACGCCCATCTGGGAAAAGGAAGCAAGGGGCGATACCCGTCACAGCTCGGTCTCCCCCATTGGTCAGAGGGGCCGCCCATGAAGCCACTCTTGCAGCTGATTGGCTCCCAGCCCGGCGGCAGCAGATAGCTTGATCGCAACGTCTATCTGAAGCGGGGGAGGCGAGATGATGGATTCGCCAGACACTGATTGGCTGAGACGCTGGACGACGAATCAATAGTAGTAGGGTGCAACAGGGAGGCCCGCCTTAAAACACCCTCTTGCTAGCTATTGGCCGCTGAGATTCTCACTCAAGCTCTTAGGGACCAATAGATTTGGAAACCACGGGAAGGGCCCGCCCTCTGGGTACTAAGGGCAATATTGAGTTATATGCCCCAGGCCTTAAAGGGCAACTGGGCCCCAGCGCGGCCAGGGTGCGAAGTGACCCCACCGAGGCAGTGGGGGATGGGAGGAGGAGCATAGGGGAACCCTGGCCCAGGGGAGTGGGGTGCAGAAAGTGTGCGAGGAATCTAACCAACAGGGGTCGGGGTGCTGGACCAGCCAAGGCCAGGAGAACCCCCCCAGCACTGGGGCAGCAGAGTGTGTAGGGGGAGGGGTCCAGCCCCTGGGAGGGGGTTTGGGGCAGCAGAATGTGGGGGTGGTGGAGTTTCCACACTGGGGCCAGACCCTGTACCCACCTCCAAGAGGACTGGTTGATGGTGCTCAGGCTAGGGCAGCCCCACCCTAGTCAAGGGCCCACAGGACAAGACAGGACCACTGCACCTACCCCCAGGCGGGCCTAGGCCCCAGCTGGCTGACTGACTGGGGGAGGGGCTATCATAAAGGATGGATGCCCCTTCCCTAAAGGGGGCCCCAGCCCCACACCCCCTACTCTAACCAGTAGCCTCCATTCCTCTCCCACAGCTAGGGGTGGGAGCCAGCACCAGCTGGTTTAACACCTGTTCCTGCACACAGGTCAGGGCAGCAAGAAGAGCAAATCAGAGTGACTGAGAACACGGTGTAAGACAGGGGACAGCAGCTGCAGTGTGGGGCACTGCCCTTACTTCCCCTGCCCCAGCTGAGGACCTGGGGGCTAGGGCTGTGGCCTACTACTCCTAGTAGTGCCAGCTCTGTCACCGCAAGTGGCATCGCACCCCTGGCCTCAGTTTCTCCTCTTCTGAAGCTATTTAGACTAAGCCCTTTAGGTCAGGCACCCAGCCCACTGGTTCACCTTCTCTGTCACTCGTGCTGCCACACTGGGGCCCCAATTTCAGTGACTGTGTCTAAACACGCCGTGGAAGGGGCCCCTCCATCGTGGTGACTGTTCAGCAGCATCCAGCGTGGTAGACTTCCAGCTGCTCTGGGAGGGGCTGCAGGGTCACTCATAGCGTAAAGATGTACAGCTCAGAGCACTAAGGGGCCATATACCCCACTGGGAGCCCCCAACCGCTGCTGCTCTGCAGCTGGACACCTACAACGGGCTGTTGCTAGCGTACTAGTACCCCTGTAACGCATTCCCTCCCCCTCGCTTTCAGAGAATCACCCCCGACAAGAACCAGAGATACTCGCCTCCAGCCTGTTATATTTCTTCCAAAAACAAAGTTAAAAAGAGACATTCACCCTACGTTTGCTCCCAATAAATGTCCCTCCACCCCCCCTTGCAGCAGCCCGCTCCCTGCCTCTGCCCACGGGCACAAGCCAAGGGAGATATCAATACACCAGCCATTCTGCATTCATCTCATGCACACACCCGCTAATTGATACAGGTAACAGGGGTGTCTCTCTCCCACACACCCCCTTATACAATGAACAGGGCTAAGACTCCCCACACAATTCACGGCCCTCCCTGGACACACTCAGAACTCCCAAGCCTGTGTGGAGCTCAGGTGTGGGTCCCCCCTAGGAACAGAAAGATGCTCGGGAGACAGCAGGTTGGCTCGGGCCAGCTTCTCCGCAGGTGGAAGGGCCTGGTCCCACTGAGCGAGGGAGCTAGAGCGAAGGCCCCAGAGTTTTCTTGATGCTTCCCAGCACGGCAGGGCTCTCGGCGAGGGGGCAGGGGTGAGTCTGTGAGGAAGAGGCTCATGTGCTGGACATGATGCCGCTTTTCTCGCTCTTCACCTTTAGGAACTCCGCCATGCTGGAGAAGTATTTCTGATTGGCCTCCGCCACCTTCTTCTCTGCCGCTTGTGGGTTAACGATCTCCAGCCCCTGAGACAGAGAGACAGACAGGGGACTTGGATTTGATGCTGAGATGTGGCCCCTGTGGGGTGAGGTGTGGGGGGTGTTTATACAGGGACCCTTTGCCCGGTGCTAGGGTGGGAGGCTTTTAACAGCTGTACTGCATGACAGTTTAGGACAGGAAGTGGCCCTCATGGGAGATATCAGTAAAGAATTCTCCAGATGGGACGGGAGCTGCACGATCCCTCATCTGACAGTACCCAACTCCCTCAGGAAGGGGCCAGAAACGTGCCCCACCCCACTCGTGGGAAAATTTATTTCCTATCCCTCATTCCTGCAGGGATATTTAGGGCAGGAGATATAGGGGGAGAGGGTCAAAGGCCACATCAATATAGCCTCCCCCAATTGCCGCATCCTTCATAAGCCCTGATCTATGGCAGCCATGGAGCTTACCTGGAGCGGAGTGAAGGCCACGCTGGAGGCCGTGCCTGAGGAGCGGTCCCGGATTGTCGATTTCCCGCCGTACACCATGCTCTGCTTCTGGAGCGTGCGCTGGGCGGGGACAGAGGGGTTCGCACATTAACAGCGGCATAGGGGGGCGGGGAATCATGGCTTTGTTTCAAACGCAGCCTGAGCCCATCGCTCAGAGGGGGAGCTCTCAGTGGGCAAGTACTGGGGGGAGCCCAACTGCCTCTGTGGTAGGGAGAGGAGACCCCCGTCCTCTCAGGAGCAATGGGGTTCCTAGTGGTCCCTGATGGGAGGGAGGGCAGGCTCTCATCTGCCATGCTTGCTTGGTGCGGACAGCAGCCGCCTCTGGGGTGGGGTGGCGGGATCGGCTCCAGTGTCATGGCACTATGGGACCCAAGGCGTGAGAGGGGACCCGGCCCGCATGACTCCATCCCCGTCCCCCTCGTTACCTGTAAGGTCTTGGAGATCCTGGCTTTGGTAGCTTCGTTGACCTGCGTCTGCCGCACCCGGCCGCTGCCCGACTTGCCCAGGTGGCCCAGGCTGAAGCCCAAGTCCTCTTGGTAGGCGTCTTCCTCGATCTGCGGTGGCAGGGGGCAGTTTCCAAGAGTCACACGGGGAAGGATTATGAACAAGTGGCAGGAGCTCAAAGCACCCTAGAGACTGGCCCTGACTAGCACCGAGTACCCGCTAGGAGGGGTGGAAAATAAGTTCAATTTTGGGGTGGGGGTAGGGAACAACTTGCACATCTGCAGCGAGTGTTGGTCTACACAGTGTGGGGCTCTGGATTAGCTCCACAATCAGCATCCACAAGAAATTCACCAGGGCAGCTATCAGCTCACCCCCAACCTTAATTCACCTTCATGCATAGACTAGCCCAAAAAACCACAATCGGGGGGAAAAGAACCCAGGAGTCCTGGCTCCCAGCCCCCCCCTGCTCTAACCACTAGCCTCCACTCCACCCCCCTCCCCACAGAGATTCTATCCCTGGGAGGGAAGGTCAGAGGCTGCTCACCTCCCCGAAGCTCATCCTGTTAGCCTGTTTCCGGATCTCCGTAAGGCCCAGTCGCTCCTTCATCTTCCGATACCTGGGAGGGAATGGCAGGTGGATTGGTGCTGGACTGACCGCAGCACCCAGAGCTGGGGGAGGGCGGGAGGCGTGTGTGGGGCTGAATTATGGACTGGGACACCTAGGTTCTACTCCAGGTCTGGGAAGGGAGTGGGGTGCCCCCTAGAAGGGAGAGGTCCCATGCCCCATTCCCCACCCCTCTGTGCCAGCCAATCCCCGCCCTGGTGCCCAATGGGAGCAAGCAACCCCTAGAGTGGAAAGGCTCTGTGCCCCATTACCCACACAGCCCCCCCCCCCCCCCCCCCCACACACACACACTGGTGCCAGATGGGAGCCAGCACCCCTGGAGGCCCCCACTCAATCCCCTCACCTGCGGCCTCCTCGTTTCTTTCTCTGGCCATCCAGGGGGCCGGCAGGGGCTTCACCTGCTTCACGGGGGGAGGCTCCTGCCATTTGTCAAACTTCCGTTCAATCTCCTCCTTGAGGTCGTAGCCCACCTGCCAGGAGAGGGGAGACACGGAGAACTAGCTGGGCAGTCGCCACGCTCCCCTGTGCTGCAGGAGGGCACAGCTAGGGGGTCAGATCACACACGAAGGGGGCTGCTCTTACCCCTAGATCCCACTCTCCTCCCAGAGCCACGGAGAGAACACAGGAGTCCTGGCCCCCAGCCCGCTCTTACCCCCTAAACCTCACTCCTCATATTTTTGATACCCACCTTCCCCTCTGGGTTCTCATGGAAGCCTGTCAACCCGAGCCGCCAGCGTGCACTTTGCAGCAACAAGACGAGCCGCCTTCCTCCGCAGGTCCTGGGGGAGAGAGGTGTCAAGGTGCTGGGAGACAGAGCCTGGGGGGAGGAAGCACAGGGGCAGCGAGATCCAGGGGAGGGACAGGGCAGGGAGATGCAGATGAGCGTCAGGGCGCTGGGACCCGGGGGGGGTGTGTGTGTCAGTGTGTGTGTCAGAGATGGGAAGACAGGCATCCGGGCACGGGCGGAAAAGAGCACAGCAAAGCATCAGGGTGCTGGGATCCAGGGGACAAAGCAGGGAGATGCAGAGGAGCGTCAGGGCACTGGGATTGGGCGGGGAGATGCAGAGGAGCATCACGGTGCTGAGATTAGGGTGGGAAAGGGGATGACAGAGGGGGAGACATGATTGTCAGGATGCTTGGATCTGGGGGAGGGTGGAAACAGGCATCAGGGCACTGAAGGGAAGGCGGGGGGGGAAGGGGCATGGGGGGGCGGGGCGGGAAGAGCTCAGAGGCACTGAGAAACATCGGGGTGCGGGATCTGGGGGGATAGAGCAGAGGGGCGTCGGGGGGGGGGGGAATAGAGCGGACAGGTGCTGGGCACTGGGACCTGAGGGGCAGGGGGTCCATACCGGGGGCAGCGACTGCACGATGTCGCTGTGGTAGATGTACCCGTGTGGGGCAGCACCGAGGTGCTGGAGAAGCCGGACAGGGTCTTGCGCTGGGCTCCCAGGAGCATGATGTTACAGGCCGGCATCTTGGAGAGGTTGGTGAGGCCGCCAGCGATGCCTGTGGGGTGGACGGGCAGTGTTAGTCACGCTCGGCCTGACGGCCACGGGGGGCAACCCGCTGTCTGCTGGGCTGGATGGGAGCCAGGGCTCCCTAGCGGGGAGAGGCCCCGCCCCACGGCCCCTCACCCATGATCTTGGCAGCGGTGGAGGCGCCGACGATGATGGACAGGTTGGGGGCGATGAAGGACATGCGGACTCCACGTATTCGTAGATGCGGTGCTTTGATTGGTTGAGCTCCAGGGCCATGTCGCAGGCTTCCTCGATGCGCTCCAGCTCCTCCTCTGTCAGCTGCTGCCTGTGGGGGGAGAACGATGGGTGACCCCACGCCCCTGGCCTCCTTGGGGGGGCTGCACAGACCCTGGGCCCCCAGCCTGGGCTCTGACTGGGGCCCCCAGGCCCAGGGCAGGTGATTCAGTGTCCCAAAATGGGCCCAGCTCACATACAAATAGGCTGGAGGAGGGAAAGGCAGGCCAAGGCTCCTCCTGCCAGATCTCACAAGCAGCCCCCTGGGATCTCTCATGCCCAGGCAGGCTCAGAAGCAGTGGGGATTGGAGCCACTGAAAGAACCCAGGAGTCCTGCCTCCTGGCTTTCCCCACCCTCCAGCTCAGGGGTCAGGTCCTGCACATGGGAAATGGAGCACTGGGGGGCAGAAGACAGGAAGGAAGGAGGGGCCCAGTGCTCCCCCCCCACACTGTAGGCAGGATCAGCATAGGGGAGGCCTGCAGCTGGTGTCCCCCCTATAGCAGCAGGTGGGGAACTGGGGATGGGGGCCCCCGCGGCCTAGTGTCCCCACCCCTCCCCCACGTCAGGGCAGGGATCAGGGAAGGAGGGGGCTGCGGCCCAGCGTACCCTTGCGTGGTGGAGGCCGTGACGCTCACCACCATGATGGTGGCGTTAGTCAGGATCTGCTGCACGTTCTCGTTGTTCTTGCACTTGTCCAGGCTGTTGCCCAGCCCTGCGTGGGGACGACACAGGGGTGTGTGTGCGTGTGCGTGTCAGTCAGCAGGGCTGGGACAGACACCCGGCCCCAGCCCTGGTGCTGCTCAGTCCGGCCCCAAGGGCACTGCAAGGCAGGGGAAGGCAGGCCAGCAGGTCCCCAGCCAGAGCCTGCTGCCCCCTGCCCACCCAACCCTGGCTACCTCCCCTGGTCACCCAGACCCCTGGTGCCCACCCCTACCCAGCTACACCCGCCCCCCCACCCCCATCCTGGCTTTTCAGTGTCCAACCCCCACTCAACCTGGACTCTCAGTGCTCACCCCAACATCACCCAGATCCTCAATGCTCACCCCACCTGGTTTCCCCCCCATTCAGTGCCCACCCCTGGCAGCCAGACCCTTGGTCCTGCCACCACCAACTCCAGCAACACTGAGGTCTGGGTCACGCCAAGCACCTGGATATTCAGTATTTGCTCTCTTCTGGCCCCCCTTCCCCCCACCCCCCGTCCCTGCCATAGTCCCCTTCAGTTCCTGCCCTCCCCCCACATTGCCCTTCACCCCAAGCCCATGCCCAGCCCCTCCTCCTCTTAGCACCCATCTGCCCGCCCTCCGCCCAGCACTGCCCGTCACTCGTCCCTCCTACCCTCCCCGCTAGCAGCAGCAGGCGGGAGCGGCGCACACCTTGACTGTGCGGATGTAATCCAGGGCGTTGGGAACCAGGGACTCCAGCTCGGGGAATCGCTTGGAGTATTTATCCCGGATGAATTTGTGGATGATGTCTGATGGGACACAAAGCGGGAGGGAAGGGATGGAGACCCCACCCTGTTAGTTACTGGGGAAATCATCTGGGGGCTTCTGTCGCAGACAGACCCTACCAGAGCAGCTGCGTGGCCCCAGCCAGGCCCTGTACGGCTGCACAGAGACAAGAGCTGGGGGATTACCCTACCTGGCTATTTCACTAACTCAATCTCACAGCACTTAAAGAAGGGCGGAGCAGTTATCTCCGTTTCACAGAAGGGGAAACGGAGGCACAGAGCAAGGGACATGGTCACCCAGCAGGCCAGCAGCACAGCTGGGAATAAACCCAGCTCCCAAGTCCCCGGCGCTCTAACCACAAGGCCCCACAGCCGCCCTTTCCTTCTGAATTAACCTGCTGCTTCTCTTCTCTTGCAAGCTGAAGGTCCCAAATCGGAAGTTTTATTTTCTCAGTCTGACTCGGAGCAAGGAGACCCCATCTGCCTGCCAGCTCCACTATACACGGCGCAGCCCCCAACCACCGGCCGAGCGCCGGGGACCTCCTCCAGCCGCAGACACGGCGGAGAGCAGAGCTGCGTATGCCAGGAGCGCAGCCCTCCTGGGGTGGGCACTCTGTAGGCTCACAGAAGGGGCCCCGTGATCGTCTGATGTGACCTCCTGCACAAGGCAGGCCAGAGAACTTCCCTGACTTCACCATGGAGAGCCTTGGGGGAGCACGAGCCAAAGGAGATGGAGCCCCTCCCATACACACTCTGCACTCCCCCCCCCCCGCCGGCTTCTCTTATAGCAATGCCTGCCATGAGGCAGCTACTCACTCAGTTCATTCTCAATCTCCACCGTCAGGTTGTTGGCATCAACGATTACTCGATACTCCGGAGCCGCCTCCACCGGCCCCATCACTGTGGAGAGAACACATGCAAGGATCTCACTGGGACTCTGTGCTGCAGGGAGCAGGGCAGGGGTTAATTAGGGGGCGCTTCCCCCCAACAGTCAGGGCTGGTCTCAATGCTAGGAGGTGCTGTGGGTACCACCTTTGCAGTCAGAGCAGAGAGGTTGGCTTTGCTCCCACACACACCCCACTCCCCAGTCCAGTACCTTCTGTGGCTTTCGACTGTTTGCTGATATATTCCTCGATCTTCACCATGATATCCGCAAACTGCAGAGAGAAAACACAGCAGGCTCTTCTGTACTTTGGAAAAGGTGAAGCGAGTGGGGGAAAGGAGGGCAGCAGGGGGTGGCTCTCCCTCTGAGTCAAGGCTGACCCCAATGCCCCAGCATGGCATTAGGGAAAAGAGGCCCCATGTCTCATTCACCGCCCCCAAGCCAGCCAGCCCATACCCCGGCCTGGGCCAGATTGGAGCCAGCACCACTTAGAAGGGAGAGGCCCCATGCCCGTTCCCCGCCCCCCCCCCCCCAGCCAGCCAGTCCCCACCCTGGGGCTGGATGGGAACCAGTGCCCCCTAAGGGGAAAGACCCCATCTCTCACCATCTTGCTGTCCCAGAGCTTGGCGATGCTCTTGACAGAGTCCACGCTGAGGTCCAGCTGCATCTCCTCCTGCACATCCTCGATGGCCGCTCATCTTCCTCATCCACAAATGTTATCCTCCTCCGCCGCCTCCTCCAGGTCGGCCAGCAGCTCGTCCGCTCAGAGACATCCTTCAGGTCTGGGGCAGCGAGGGGAGAGCGGGGAGCGGAGGTGAGCAGAGTCTGGAGTGGGGGCGGCTTCTCCACTCACCCCACACAGACCCCCTCTGCCCTAGGGATTATCCCCACCCCGCTGCTGGCCACCTATCGACCCGGCCCTGGCAGGGCTGGAGTCAGGCCTCCTTTGTGAGCCCACAACTAACTCCCTCTGCCCCCCAACCCTTCCTCCCTGCAACCCCATCAGCCCGCCCCCATGGGGCCCTCTCCTCCCCCAGCCTGCACCCACCCTGCCTACCCCACCTCTCCCCACCCCCACCTCTCCTTCCCCATAGCTGTGCCCCCCCCCCCGCCTCTCCTTCCCCATAGCTGTGCCCCCCCCCCCGCCTCCCTTCCCCATAGCTGTGCCCCCCCCCCCGCCCCTCTCCTTCCCCATAGCTGTGCCCCCCCCCCGCCCCTCTCCTTCCCCATAGCTGTGCCCCCCGCCTCTCCTTCCCCATAGCTGTGCCCCCGCTCTCCTTCCCCATAGCTGTGCCCCCCCCCCTTCCCCATAGCTGTGCCCCCCCCCCCTTCCCCATAGCTGTGCCCACCCGCATCAGCCCCCCATGGGCCCCACCGGCCCGTTACCTGCTCGCGCCCCGTTCTCCGCGCGTCACGTCCCCGCTTCCGGCCCGCGCGATGACGTCACTCCGCACGGCTGCTCCCCCCGGTCCTTTTAACGAGCCCGCCTCGCGCTAACTCCGCCCTCCCGGTCGCGTCGTCATCAGCGCGCGTCTACTTTCGCCCCGCCCCCTGCTGCGGGAGGGGACGTCGCCCGCAGGCAGGAGTCGGGGAACGGGGGCGGGGAAAGGTGAGTGTGGAACGGGGGGCCCGAGGGGGGTCCCGGGGACTCAGCCCCCTCACTGGGGGCGGCGCTGTCCGAGGGATCCCGGCCCGGGGCTCAGCTGCCCCCTCCCCCAACGAGCCCGTGCGGAGAACAGGGGCAGGTCAACGTGTGGGGGGTCCAGAGCGGGGTCCCTGCGGGGGGGTTGGTGCTGGGCGGGCGGCGGTCGGGTGCCTGGTGGGGGGGTTAGCAGTGGGACGGGGCAGTCCCTGTAGGGGGGATGTGACCCTGGGGTGGGGTGTTAGCAGTTGTGGGGGTTGGGTCCCTGGGGGGGGGGTGTGACCTGGGGGGGGGGGTGTTAGCAGTTGGGTCCCTGTAAGGGGGATGTGACCCGGGGGGGGGGGGGATGTTAGCAGTTGCGGGGGGTTGGGTCCCTGTAAGGGGGACTGTGACCCCGGGGGGGGTAGCAGTTTGGGTCCCTGTAAGGGGGATGTGACCCGGGGGGGTAGCAGTTGGGTCCCTGTAAGGGGGATGTGACCCGGGGGGGGGGGGTTTAGCAGTTGCGGGGGGTTGGGTCCCTGTAAGGGGGATGTGACCCGGGGGGGGGGGTTTAGCAGTTGCGGGGGTTGGGTCCCTGTAAGGGGATGTGACCGGGGGGGGTTAGCAGTTGCGGGGGTTGGGTCCCTGTAAGGGGGATGTCGACCCGGGGCGGGGGGTTAGCAGTTGCGGGGGGTTGGGTCCCTGTAAGGGGATGTGACCGGGAGGGAGTGTTAGCAGTTGGGGTGGGTGGGTCCCTGGTGGGGGATGGGTCCCTAGTGGGGGGTGTTAGCAGAGAAGTGGAGGGGGGAGGTCGCAGCTCAGTGCTTGGTGGGGCAGACCCCGTTTTCCCCCATTTCCCTCCCCCATCTCATCGCTGCCCTCACCCACAGCGCCATGGCCGGGGTGGGCTTTGAGAGTTCTCGGTGCCCCCGGGCTCGGAGCTGGCGCTGCCCCGCTCTTCGGGGGAACATCCTGGAGAGCGAGCTGGAGACGGAGGTGGAGTTCGTGGACGGGGGGCTGAGCGGGGACAACCTGCAGGACGAGGAGGAGGAGGGAGCCAGCAGCGGCAGCGCGAGCTGGGCCGCCGGAGATTCAGGCGCTGGGCCGGCGCTGCAAGGAGATTGAGCAGGTGGGGAGGGGGCGCCGCGGGGGCAGGAGCTGGACCCAGGGTGGGGACCAAACTGACCCCGCCCACTGAGCCATTGCCCCCACTGGCCATGGCCTGGCTCCACCCCTGAGCCACTGGCCACTGCCTGGCTATGCCCCCAAGTCACTCCCTCGATTGGCCATGGCCCCGCCCTGCCCCTAAACCACCAGCCCTCATGGCCCATAGCGCCCCAATCATGGCCCAGCCCTACTACCTAAGTCATCACCCCACACGTGCCCATCCCTATCCCATCCCACTTCCTTCACACCACCAGCCCCCACTCCACCAACCCCAGGTACTACTGTCCCCCTTCAGTGGGCCTTGGGCCCCGCCCCCTCACGTGTCCCTCCCCCTTCAGTGGGCATTGGGCCTCATCCCCTCTGTGGGCCTGGCCCCATTCATTACATCTCCAGAGATCTTGGCCTGCCCTCTATGGGCCCAGCACCCTTAGCCCCCTGGTGGAATAGTGGGGTACGGTCCAAACCAGGGAGCAGTTGTCGCCCCTGCCCAGGAACCCAGGGTGCTCTCGCAGTGCCCTGCTGCTGTAGCCAGGCCTGGCCGGCTCTCAACCTGCCCCCAGCGTGCTGGTCACCGCAGATGCTTTAGGGACCAACATACACCAGCTCACCGTGCTATTGAAGCTACCAGACACTTTATCTTATGCCCCCCTGGAGTAGATGAAACAAGTTTATTAACTATGAGAGATTTGAAGGGATCAAAATACTTTCTAGTGCCTGCTTCAGCTAGGTTAGATCAGAACAAAGTCTCTCCCTGCGAGCATCCAGCTGACCGAATTCTGTAGGCCAAGACCCCCGCCGCCGAATGCAGGGCTGGTTCCTTTGTCCTCTCAGGTGCGGCGAATGTGATGGGCAGGGAGAGATGGGCTCCCATGGGGTCTTTGCCCCTCCTTTGTATAGTATCCGCCCCCTTCCCCCCCGACAAACCTTCCAGCTGAGAGAGGTCAGGGGGTGGGGGGTGCTGATGGAGGACGGAGCCCTGCACTGTTTCTTGGCTACGCAGTTGCTGCCGTTATTCAATCATTCGTGGGCGTGCACCTCTTGGCTCCTTGTCGCGGCGGGGGGTGTCGATTGTCCTGGCAGGGCGGACAGCTCCTGAAAGCCAGCAATGGTCGACAGAAACATCACGGCGTCTGCACCAACGCCGCATAAACCTAACGACTGTCGGCTGCTCAGGGAGGTGGCGCTACCAAACCACCGGCAGAGACGGGCTTACGCCCCTGAGTGATGTAGTTATTCTGATACAGGTCTGTAGTGTAGACCCGGCCTTTGTCCCTGCTCCCCTTCCTTGCCCAAGACTGGCCGCTTGCTCGGTGCTGGCCCATCAGCTTCGTTGCCACCGGGCTGGGGCCTCCCTTGACTTACCTGGGAAACCCGCGTCTGTTGGGATCTCAGCTCGTTACACGTAATGCTGCTAGGTGCCTTTGGCCATGATAGCGCTGCTCCGCAAGCAAACAGTTTC
>JBAIAC010000465.1:0-175000 GCA_037349315.1 Chelydra serpentina
GATTTGAGGACAGCAGTGTTGCGACAGATTAACTCCAAAAGCAGACTTCAAAGAGAAACTATTGAACTCGAATTGATATGCAAACTAGATTGCGTTGCCTCCGGAATTAAAATCGAGATTTGGAATGGCTCGGCCATTATGTTAATTGAATCTATTTCCCTTAAGTTAACGATCCTCATTCACACCTGTGTGACCATCTTGTTTATCACTTCAAAAGCTTTTTCTTCCCCTGCTGTCATGTTTCCTCTCAACTAATTAGCCTCTTAAGATTGGTCTATACACCTGGACCTTATCATGTTTCTCTGACTGTATAAATGTCTGTCTGCAGTGTGTTTCATTCCATGCATCCGATGAAGTGGGTATTAACCCACGAAAGCTTATGCTGAAATAAATTTGTTAGTCTCTAGGGTGCTACAAGTTTTTCTTTCTTATTTTCGTTTTGGAGTGTCTTAGGGGATTGCTTGTGTGACTTGTGGTTAGCCAGTGGGGTGAGACCAAAGTCTGCTCTGTCTGGCTGGTTTGGTTTGCCTTGGTGTGCAAAGGAACCCCAGCTTTGGGCTGTAAGTGCCCTGCTTTAAGCAATTTGTCCTGAACTGGCACCTCAGCTGGGTCCCACCAAAGCCAGCATCTGCCCTTGGTGGGACACTTCTGAGAGGACTAATGGCAAAGTTCTTTGTTCAGGCTTATAGCAGTGATGGATTAAACCCTGCAACCCGAACTCCCTCCTGCACCCAAACTCTCTCCCAGAGTCCGCACCCCCCCCCCAACATCCCCACACCCTGCTCCAGCCCTGAGCTCCCTCCTGCACCCCAGACCCCTCATTCGTGGCCCCACCCCAGAGCCCACACCCCGCCCCACAACCCTGGCCGAGCGCGGGGGGTGGGGGAGGGGAGGGATAGTGGAAACAGGGGAGGGGGAAGGCTGGGGAGAGAGGGGATGCTGGCTGGTGGGGCTGCCCTTCTGTGGAGCTGATAAGCATGCTGTACAGTAACACTGACAGGTGTCACATCCCCCCATACCCTCAGTCTGAGGCTGACTGAGCATCACCCTGGGGAAGCTCCCTTTCCCCGACCCATCCCCACACATGGCCAGGGTGCCAAGGGCTCTCACCTGTGTCCTTGTGCAGAGAGAAGAGAGGGGGCGAGTTCCCCGAGACAATGTGGTACGTCACCTTCCCGTGGGGGGCCCTCGTCCTTGTCATGGGCCATGAGGCGCAGCACGGCTGTGCCCGGCATGCTCTGCGTGCTGATGCTGGCCGCGTACTCCAGCGGGTAGAACGCTGGACGGTTATCGTTCACATCCTCCAGGAAAACCTTCACGTACAACCATGGAGTTCAGACCGCCCTGCGGGAGGACAGGACCAGGCATAACTCTGCCCAGGGCTGGGCTGCTGGGAGGCCCTCATTGCCCTGGGGGGATGGGATGACAGGGATAACCCCCTGAACAGTACAAGCTGGGGCAGAACTCCCTCCCCCACCCAATTGGTCACTCCCCATTGGCCCATCCCCCGCTTTCCCCATCGCTCAGCACCCCCGGGGCCCATCCCCCCATTTCCTCATCGTTTGGCACCCCCCGGGACCCCTTCCCCCCCTTTCCCCGTCTCTCAGCACCCCCGGGGCCCACCCCCCTTTTCACCATTGCTCAGCACCCCCCGGGGCCCATCCCCCCTTTCCCCATCGCTCGGCACCCCCCGGGGCCCATCCCCCCCTTTCCCCATCGCTCAGCACCCCCGGGGCCCATCCCCCCCTTTCCCCATCGCTCAGCACCCCCCGGGGCCCATCCCCCCCTTTCCCCATCGCTCGGCATCCCCCGGGGCCCATCCCCCACTTTCCCCGTCGCTCAGCACCCCCCGGGGCCCATCCCCCCCTTTCCCCGTCGCTCAGCACCCCCCGTAGGCCCATCCCCCCTTTCCCCATCGCTCAGCACCCCCAGGGCCCAGCTGCCCCTTTCCCCGTCGCTCAGCACCCCCCGGGGCCCATCCCCCCCTTTCCCCGTCGCTCAGCACCCCCCGGGGCCCATCCCCCCCTTTCCCCGTCGCTCAGCACCCCCGTAGGCCCATCCCCCCCTTTCCCCGTCGCTCGGCACCCCCCGGGGCCCATCCCCCCTTTCCCCGTCGCTCGGCACCCCCCGGGGCCCCTCTCCCCCTTTCCCCGTCGCTCGGCACCCCCCGGGGCCCATCCCCCACTTTCCCCGTCGCTCGGCACCCCCCGGGGCCCATCCCCCCCTTTCCCTGTCGCTCGGCACCCCCCGGGGCCCATCCCCCCCCTTTCCCCGTCGCTCGGCACCCCCCGGGGCCCATCCCCCCTTTCCCCGTCGCTCAGCACCCCGGGGCCCATCCCCCCCTTTCCCCATCGCTCAGCACCCCCCAGGGCCCAGCTGCCCCTGCCCCATCGCTCAGCACCCCCCGGGGCCCATTCCCCCCTTTCCCCGTCGCTCAGCACCCCCCGGGGTCCATCCCCCCTTTCCCCGTCGCTCAGCACCCCCCGTAGGCCCATCCCCCCTTTCCCCGTCGCTCAGCACCCCCCGTAGGCCCATCCCCCCCTTTCCCCGTCGCTCGGCACCCCCCGGGGCCCATCCCCCCCTTTCCCCGTCGCTCGGCACCCCCCGTAGGCCCATCCCCCCTTTCCCCGTCGCTCGGCACCCCCCGTAGGCCCATCCCCCCTTTCCCCGTCGCTCGGCACCCCCCGGGGCCCATCCCCCCCCTTTCCCCGTCGCTCGGCACCCCCCGGGGCCCATCCCCCTTCCCCGTCGCTCGGCACCCCCGGGGCCCATCCCCCCCTTTCCCCCGTCGCTCGGCACCCCCCGGGGCCCATCCCCCCTTTCCCGTCGCTCGGCACCCCCCGGGGCCCATCCCCCTCTTTCCCCGTCGCTCGGCACCCCCCGGGGCCCATCCCCCCCTTTCCCCGTCGCTCGGCACCCCCGGGGCCCATCCCCCTCTTTCCCCGTCGCTCGGCACCCCCCGGGGCCCATCCCCCCCTTTCCCCGTCGCTCGGCACCCCCGGGGCCCATCCCCCTCTTTCCCCATCGCTCGGCACCCCCCGGGGCCCATCCCCCCCTTTCCCCGTCGCTCGGCACCCCCTGGGGCCCATCCCCCCCTTTCCCCGTCACTCAGCACCCCCGGGGCCCATCCCCCTCTTTCCCCGTCGCTCGGCACCCCCCGGGGCCCATCCCCCCCTTTCCCCGTCGCTCGGCACCCCCCGGGGCCCATCCCCCCCTTTCCCCGTCGCTCGGCACCCCCGGGCCCATCCCCCCCTTTCCCCGTCGCTCGGCACCCCCCGGGGCCCATTCCCCCCCTTTCCCCGTCGCTCAGCACCCCCCGTAGGCCCATCCCCCCTTTCCCCGTCGCTCAGCACCCCCCGGGGCCCAGCTGCCCCTGCCCTGTCGCTCAGCACCCCCCGTAGGCCCATCCCCCCTTTCCCCGTCACTCAGCACCCCCCGGGGCCCAGCTGCCCCTGCCCTGTCGCTCAGCACCCCCCGGGGCCCAGCTGCACCAGCCCCGTCACTCAGCACCCCCCGGGGCCCAGCTCCACCTGCCCCGTCGCTCAGCACCCCCCGGGGCCCAGCTGCCCCGGCCCCGTCGCTCAGCACCCCCGGGGCCCATCCCCCCCTTTCCCTGTCGCTCAGCACCCCCGGGGCCCAGCTCCACCTGCCCCGTCGCTCAGCACCCGCCGGGGCCCAGCTGCCCCGGCCCCGTCGCTCAGCACCCGCCGGGGCCCAGCTGCACCAGCTCCGTCGCTCAGCACCCCCCGGGGCCCATCCCCCCCTTTCCCCGTCGCTCAGCACCCGCCGGGGCCCAGCTGCCCCGGCCCCGTCGCTCAGCACCCGCCGGGGCCCATCCTCCTTTCATCAGCACTCACCCCATCGACAGCAGTGACAGTGAAGTCATAGGCGGTGGACCCCTCGTCGCGGTCCAGGCCCTGCACCGTGCACAGCTGCCCAGTGTGCTCATCGATGCTGAACTGCGTGGGGACAATGCTGCCGATGCCGGAGCCGATGGAGTAGGAGAGGGAGCCGAAGGGGGCCACTGTCTGCATCCGTGGCTGTGATCTGGTGGAAAGGCACTATGTCAGTGCCACTATGGGAGCAGCAGTGGGCTGGAGCCAAGCAGCCAGGCCCGGCTCTCCCAGCCATCCCCAGGGCAGCTCAAGCCCTTCCGCATGTAGGAGGCAGGATGGCCGGGAATTAGTGGGCTAAGCTAGGACTCAGGAAGCCCAGGTCCAATTCCATGCACACCAAAGCCTGTCTGTGTGACCAGAGGCGAATGGCAGCTTCTCTGGGCTGCCGTTCCCATCTGTGGAGTGGGGATGCTGCACAGGGGCTCGGGAGAGTAACCACTTTACAGATACTGAGGCATTCAGATACTCCACCTAGGATAGGTGAATCGATACCCCCCCAATGGGTGATCAGAGCAGCTACTATGCTCAGTGCAGCGTTCTCCAAGGGATGGTGGGAGCACTTCCCTCTTTGCAAACTAGCTGGGGGGGCTCAGACAGAGACGCTCTCCCCCTGCACTCAGTGCTTGACCCAGTACTTAGGGGTGCTGCAGGAAGTGGGGTGTACTCAGTAACGGGGCATTTCTGCCCTCAGCCGGAGCTGGCCCCGTTGCAGCAATAGGGGTCGCTGTGCTGCTGGAGGTGCCATGGGTCAGGCCGTTACTACTCATGTGCTCAGTTTAGGTGGCCTCCGTGTTCTCGTGCCCATCGTTGTGCTGTGAGGCCCCAGGTGGTCTCGGGACTTGCCCCAGGAAAGGCCACTGGGCAGAGAGGCTGAGCTCCACAGCCTTGCCCAAGCCCAGCCTGGGGGATGCGAGCCTGTCCCCCAGTGCTGCACAGTCTGGAACTCATCTGCTACTCTCCCCCCACCCTCAGTCTATCCATGGAGCTGCGTTTCCCAGGAACCCTCCCCCCCCTCAGCCAGCCTCATCGGCACACACCTTCTCCTGGGAACGGAAACCAGAGAAGCTGCAGGGCTAGCAGCTAGCCAGGACTTGCTCCTCACCTTCCACTGAGCAGCCAGCACCTCCCACTGGACGTCCCCCTGCGGCACTGCTGGGGGACCTGGTGCTGCAGGCCGGGGCCCAGAGGTCCTCCTCTTGGTCTCTTTGCAAGTAACCCAACTTCAAGGGGACAGGAGAGTCACCCTTAATCTGAGCACCCCACTGTGCTCTCTGGGACATAGGGGCTGGAAACTCCCAGACCTCTGGCCAGGGCTGCAGCGAGGAGCGGGCGGTTACAGGCGGAGCCCTGCCCACCTGGGCTACAGCACAACTTCCAGAAAGACTCCTTGGTGCTGAGCTTCTCTGTGGCAGTGACAGGAGAGGAGCCCTGGCCCAGCCAACTGCTGGGCCCTGAAAGAAGGGGGTAGCAGGGGGAGCCAGCATTGCCAGAGCACCAGGGACACCGGGGGGTTCAGACCCTGCTCCTTGAACCCAGGGCTCCTGGCCCAATATCCCCGGCTCTCGTTTGTGTGGGGAGGCTGCCCCAAGATCCCTCCAGTTCCCTGCAGCTCCAGGTCAGCCACTAATGGTTCCTGTGACGTAGGGAGCGAGATGGA
Organism: Chelydra serpentina; assembly: GCA_037349315.1. Classification (NCBI taxonomy): domain Eukaryota; kingdom Metazoa; phylum Chordata; order Testudines; family Chelydridae; genus Chelydra; species Chelydra serpentina. The sequence continues at coordinate 5,554 of JBAIAC010000465.1, forward strand.
TTTGACCTGAGAGGCTTGCGGGGGAGGTTCCCTGGGACAGGCTGCATTGGGAAAGGCTGCATTGGGAGTGTGAGACTTTACCTGGGGCTGTAACATGAGCCAGGACGGGGGTTGGGAGGTGACACCTTTGCCTGGGAGAATGGTAAAAGGCGAGAGGAGGGGCCCCGGGGGAGGGGAAGAGCCTGCTGGAGGTTTGGCTGGTTGTTTTTCAGTTTGGAGCTGGGTGGTGAAACGCAGGGAGCCCCAGAGCTGGGGTCTAAGCTCCCTGCCCCCCAGAAGGGCCCAGCTGAGGGGTCCAAGCTCTGTAAGGGACTCTTTCCTGGCAACCCTAATAAACCTTCTGTTCTACTGGCTGTCTGAGAGTCACATTGAATCCCAGAGAAGGGGGGTGCAGGACCTGACTCCCCCACACTCCATGACAACTGGTGGCAGCGGTGGGATCTACTGCACCCATGAACGGCACTTCCTGCAGTAGGTGACTGGAGAGCAGTAAAACGAAGGGGGATTGACGGGGAGCAGGTTGCTGAAGAGGCAGAGAGAAGCGGTTTCGGGGGGGCGGAGGAGTTACGCTTAACCCTGAGGGGTGTGACCAGTGAGAAGGGCTAGCACACTAGGGGGTCCTCCTGGAAGCCGTGGGGGCCAAGACCGCACAGGCCTGCGAGTGGCCAGCAGGAAGATGTATGCTAAGCGCCGTAAGAACGACCTGGTGGAGCTGTGCAGGCAGAGGGGGCTGCGCGTTGGGAAGTCCACCAAAGACCAGCTGATTGCGCAGCTGGAGGAGAAGGATCGCTTGGATGACCCGATCCCTGTCCCTGGGGGAGGCCGGCCCCGAGGGAGAGTCAGTGGTGGAGTATGTCCTGACCTTCCGAGAGAGACTTACTGAGCTCATGGGCCTGGCCAAGGGAAATCTGGCCAGAGCCCAGAGGAAGCAAAAGGTCTGGTACGACCGCACGGCGCGGGCCCGCGCCTACGCCACCGGGGATCAAGTGATGGTTCTCATCCCCGTGAGGAAAAACAAGCTGCAGGCCGCTTGGGAAGGCCCTTTCAAGGTTGTCAAGCAGCTAAATGAGGTAAATTATGTGGTGGAGCTGTCTAACCGGGCACACCACTGCCGGGTGTACCATGTCAATATGATGAAGCCATATTATGACCGGGGGAATGTGGTGCTGGCCGTGTGTGGACATTGGGAGGAGCAGGGAAGTGACCCTCTAGTAGATCTATTCCCTGAGACAGGAGCTGGCTCCTCCCAAGAAACGATCCCCCTCTCTGATCAGCTAACCCCGGCCCAGCAAGCTGAGATCAGAGGGGTGCTGCATCTGCACCGACAGCTGTTTTCCAACCAGCCTGGTCGCACTAATCTGACTGTCCACCGGGTGCAGACAGGATCGCACCAACCTATAAGATGCTCCCCCTTCCGAGTCACAGGGAAGACAGCTCGGGACCTGGAAAGAGAGGTCAAGGACATGCTGGCTTTGGGGGTGATCCAGCCGTCGTCCAGCCCTTGGGCCTCGCCGGTGGTGCTGGTCCCCAAAAAGGATGGGTCGATCTGGTTCTGTGTGGACTATCGGAAGCTCAATGCCATCACTGTATCTGATGCCTACCCCATGCCCCGGCCGGACGAGCTCCTAGACAAGCTGGGAGGGGCTCGGTACCTTACCACCATGGATCTTACAAAGGGCTACTGGCAAGTGCCACTGGATGCAGATGCCCGGCTGAAATCTGCCTTCGTTACCCCTCTGGGGCTCTACGAGTTCCTGACCCTGCCTTTCGGCCTCAAGGGAGCGCCAGCCACCTTCCAGCGCCTGGTGGATCAGCTACTGAAGGGGATGGAGAGCTTCGCTGTGGAGTATATCGATGACATCTGTGTCTTTAGCCAGACCTGGGAGGACCATGTGTCCCAAGTTAAACAAGTGCTGGACCGACTCCGGGAAGCTGGGCTGACCGTAAAAGCGGAGAAGTGCAAGGTGGGGATGGCTGAAGTGTCCTACCTGGGACACCGGGTGGGGAGCGGCCGCCTAAAGCCAGAACCAGCCAAGGTGGAGGTGATCTGGGACTGGCCCGCTCCACAAACTAAAAAGCAGGTCCAGGCCTTTATTGGGATGGCGGGGTACTATTGAAGATTTGTGCCCCACTTTAGCGCCATAGCCACCCCCATCACTGAGCTATGTAAGAAGGGGAAACCAGACAAGGTGGTCTGGACCGAGGAGTGCCAGAGGGCTCTTTGTGCACTGAAGGAGGCTTTGATCAGGGGCCCGGTTCTGGCAAACCCAGACTTTGACAAGCCCTTTCTGGTGTTCACCGACGCCTCAGACATGGGTCTGGGGGCGGTGTTAATGCAGGAGGATGAAACGGGGCAGAGACACCCCATCGTGTATTTAAGCAAGAAGCTGCTACCCCGGGAGCAGAATTATGCGGCCATCGAGAAGGAATGCCTGGCCATGGTGTGGGCCCTCAAGAAACTAGAGCCGTATCTATTCGGGCGACACTTCACCGTGTACACCGACCACTCGCCCCTGACCTGGCTACACCAGATGAAAGGGGCCAACGCCAAGCTCCTGAGGTGGAGCCTGCTCCTGCAGGATTACGACATGGACGTGGTCCATGTGAAGGGAAGTGCCAACCTGATAGCGGATGCGTTGTCCCGGAGAGGGGGCCCTGAACTTCCCCAGGCCACTGGTCAGAGTGACCCCGCTCAGTTCAGTCTCGAAGGGGGGAGAGATGTGACGGAGTAGAGAGCGAGATGGATCTGACCTGGGAGGCTGGCTGCATTGGGACAGGCTGCATCGGGAATGCGAGACTTTACCTGAGGCTGTAACATGAGCCAGGAGGGGGGTTGGGAGGTGACACCTTTGGCTGGGAGAATGGACAGGCGAGAGGAGGGGCCCCGGGGGAGGGGAAGAGAGGCTGCTGGAGGTTTGGCTTTTTGTTTTCAGTTTGGAGCTGGGTGGTGAAACGCAGGGAGCCCCAGAGCCGGGGTCTAAGCTCCCTGCCCCCCAGAAGGGCCCAGCTGAGGGGTCCTGGTCATACTTACAAGCTCTGTTTGGACTCTTTCCTGACAACCCTAATAAACCTTCTGTTCTGCTGGCTGAGACTCCCAGTGAATCCAGAGAAGGGGGGTGCAGGACCTGACTCCCCCACACCCCCCCCCCACTCCGTGACAGCTCCTTTCCCAAGAACATCCCCTGCCGGGGACGCTGCCCAGGGCTCATCGCCCACTGAGAGCTCGGCGGGGAGAGCAGATCCCGGAAAAGGAGGCAAAAGGGAGGTAGCTGGGACAGGCCCGGGTGAAGTGAAGTTCACGCTCCATAGCTGCAGCTCCTCCCCACACTGGGGCTGGGGCCTCAGCTCTCAGCACAGGAACATAGACCAGCGAGCGCCAGGGAAAGGGCCCAGCTGGGGGCTGCAAACAGCTCTTGGGAGCCTCCTGTCACGGAGTGTGGGGGAGTCCGGCCCTGCACCCCTCTTCCCAGGAGTCACTGGGAGTCTCAGCCAGCCAGTAGAACAGAAGGTTTATTAGAGATGCCAGGAACACAGTCCAACCAGAGCTTGTCAGTACATCCAGGACCCCTCAGTCGGGTCCTTCCGGGGGGCAGGGAGCTTAGACCCCAGCCTGGGGGCTCCCTGCATTTCACCCCACAGCTCCAAACGGGGCAGGGAGGCCAGACCCTGTCTGCCTCTCTCCCCTCCTCTTCCCAAGCCAGCTCCAAACTGAAACTCACCAGCCCCTCCTCCCCCTTTCTCCTTACCGGGCCAGGAGGTCACCTGATCCCTTTGTTCCAACACCTTCAGCTCTCACCTTTGCCGGGGAGGGGCCGGGCCATCTGTTGCCAGGAGACAGGGCCATTCTCTGTGTCCAGGCCTCTGCCCACCTCTGCCTTCTAGGGCTTTGTAACAATCATGCACCGTTGTCCCACCACCTAGATACTCAAGCACTGCATAGGGGAAACCGAGGCACCCACACAGTACTCAGGGAAACCTTAACAACAGTCCTAGTTCGTCACACCTCCTAACCTGGGTCACACGTCAGCCCCTCAAGCAGCTCAGCAGCAATTTCACCAGTGGCCTCTCCATATGGGAGGCTAAGACTAGAGTAACGAGGAGCCCCCACCCAGCTCTCTTGCCCCACACCCGACAGGGCCACATGCTGCCCCCTCCCAACAGCCACAGCTCCCACCCTACTCCCTACAGTGCCCCCTGCTGCACCCTCCCTCCAAAACCTGAGTTCCGTCCCTGCCCTACGCCCCCACCACCTCTCCTCCCATGCTCCCTAGAACACCTCTTGGTGGGAGCGCAAGAGCAGGGGACTGGAGTATCCAGGAGATCCCCCGATGGCCAGCCCTCCTGCCTGGCTCCCTACAGGTCCCCCTACTGAGAGAGGCTTGCACTGGAGTAGTCAAGCACTTCCCCACAGCAGGAGCCTGGTTCCTTGGAGCCCTGTGTGCATTTCATAGGGAACTCGTTCCCTCCCATCTCACTCCCCTTGCCACAGCTACAGAATCCATGCTGCAGGCATCATGTGCTCTGGAGCAGCCTTGGGAACCAGCCCCAGCTGCACACACCTCACCTGATGGGCTAGTCTCCCTCCATCCCCGTTTCCACTCCTGGTTTTCGGTTTCTCCACTCCCCTGCTCTTTTGTCTTGTCCATTCTCAGAGAGGGACTGGACATAAAGCAAGGAGCTCCGGGAGCAAAGTGGCTCCCAGCAGCACATGTGCACAGAGTATGGCAGGTTGGGTGAGTGGGCAGAGCAGAACACAGCAGGCTGTGAGAAGGGGTGGCATGTCCAGGTGGATTTGGGGAGATTACACAGCAGGCTGATGTGTAGGGCAGAGGGTGTGGGGTCCAGCTGCTTCAGTGGGGGCAAAAGTGAGGCACAGTATGAGCCAGTCTGAGCACCTGCATCACCCAGCTAAAGAATCCCACCCAGTGACTCCTGCATCCAGCCCAGAATGCCTGGCTGAGCCAGAACAAGACTTTTAGCACAACTATCCACTAGCCATTTATTGATTTTAAGTAAGGGAGAATCCACCATGCCCCAGGGCAAGATGGCTAAGGTTAATTACCCTCACTGATGAAAACCTTCAGCTGATTTCCAGTCTGAATTTGTCTGGCTTCAGCTTTCAGCCACTGCACCTTGTTCAGCCTTTGTATGGGAGATGAAAGAGCTGCCTGCTCTCAGAAATCTTTTACCCATGCATGTATTTGTAGGCTGTGATCAAGTCACCTCTAAATAGACTGAGCTCCTTTAGTCTTTCACTATAAGGCAGGTTTTCCAGACTTCAGCGGCTCATTCTTGTACCTCTTTTCTGAAGCCCAGAACAGGACACAGTATTCAGTAACTGTCTCACTCAAGACACCTGCAGAGGTCATACTTCCTACCTACCCCTACTCAATATTCACCTGCTTGTTAGAGTGGGGGAGTAGCAAATGTTGAGAGTTGCTTACTGTTAACAGCCACGCTGTTTTCTAAGTGCTCTAAAATCCACATGCTGACTCAGACTGCTTGAAAAGTTCTCTGCCTCAGTGGGGTTCCGGGGTGGGTCTGTGAGCCGAATTTGGGGCTGCTTACCAAGGGATTCCCGACATAGAGCAGGCCTTAGAAAATCATGTGATATCAACATGTTAGGGTTTTAATTGTTAATATTCAAAATGCTTTAAAACCCACATGCACAGGGAGGTTGTCTTGACAACTGGCACGCTGCAGCATGAAGGCAGACTTTCTGGTGCAAACTGGTCATTTCATCAACAGAGTTTTAGATATACAGTCCCTCCCGCAAAATGAGCTGCTTATAATTTTCAAAATGCATGTGTACATTGCCTTAAAACTGTGGTGCCATGTCAGGGGCTGGAGTAGAACTTGTGGTGCAAATTTGGAGTTATTTGAGCAAGGGGTTCCCAAGAAACAGCCACTAACAAAATGAGCTTCTTTTAAGTTACAAAGTGCTCTAAAAGCTACATGCATAGACAGTTTGCGGGTATTCCACAACAGAAACTGGGGTAGACTGTGAGGGGGTGAGGAAGAGAATGGGTCAGTTCACACCTCTCAGAGCTCAGGTGTCATTTCCATGGGATGGTCTCAGGTTTGTGCAGAATCCCTTCCCCCTGTTAGCCCCCAAAGGGGAGTAGAGCATCTACAGTGTGCCTCCCCTCCCCCTTGGGCCTCCAGCTGATAAATGTCCCCTCACAGCCCCTTGGTTACCACTTTCCCTCTGCACAGCCACTCCAGCCCTATTGGGGCCAGGGATAACCAGGTGGAGGGCAGAGCTGCTAGCCAAGAGGTGGTGCAGTATGCCCACAAAGTCCCCTCGTTCCTACACCTCACTATGGAAGTTCTTGCAACAATATGGGCTTCCGAGAAAGATAGTGGCACTGGTCAAGCTGTTATAGAAAGTTTCAAAATGGTGTGTAAGGACAGTAAGTGGAAATATGGATTAGTTTGATATCGTCACTGGAGTGGAGCCGGGTTGCATCTTATCACCTCTTCTTTTCTGCACTGTGGTAGATTACATGATGTGAAGAGTAACATCAAAGGAAGATAAAAGAGTTATGTGGAGTAGAAGAAATATCTGACTTTGCAGATGACATTGTTCTGTTGGATGCAGATGGCGATGCCATGAAGAAGACTACTATCAATGTCAAATGTGAGGATGCCAAAGTAGGCTTCAAAATCAGCAAAAAGAAAATGAAAGTCATGATCATTGAAAGAGGAGTCAGCAATGATGGTGCATGGGGGAGGGATAGCTCAGTGGTTTGAGCATTGGCCTGCTAAACCCAGGGTTGCGAGTTCAATCCTTAAGGGGGCCATTTAGGGATTTGGGGCAAAAAATCGGGGATTGGTCCTGCTTTGAGCAGGGGGTTGGACTAGATGACCTCCTGAGGTCCCTTCCAACCCTGGGATTCTATGATTCTATATCTAACTAATAGTGAAGACTACAAACTCATTAACCAAGCCATATTGTAGGAGGGGGAGATGTTTGGGAGCTCAGAGCCCAGTAACATGCCTGGACCACTGCCTACAGTTGTTATGCTGGGACAAAGTGGGAATGTTCTTAATGTTTTGTCTGAATACTGCATGTGTGCCTCGGTTTCCCCTATGTGTTATTCAAGTATCTAGGTGGCGGGACAAGGGTGTATGTTCGTTGCAGAGACCCCTGTGACTGCCATCTGGCTGCCTGGGCACAGACAATGGCTGACACGCTGTAGCCTGGCAACTGATGGCTGGGAACCATTCTCTGCAAGAATCAGCTGGAGGTGTTGGAGAACAAAGTGAGAGATGGAGGTCAGGTGACCTGTTTGCTCAGGAAGGAGACAAAGGACGAGGAGAGCAGGTGGGCGTGACTGAAGCTGGGCTGCTGGAAGCTGCTCAGTCTCCTGGTTGGAACTTGGGGGGAGAGCCCAGGGCTCTGGATCCTGCCCTCCCACCCAAGATGGACTTTGCTGTAACGTCCTGATTTCTGTGCTAACAAGATCTGTTCAATGCTGTGTTCTAGACAACTGATCAACTATTCTGTTTTACCTCGCTGGCTGAGCGTCACTGCTGACTATGAAGTTGGGGGTACATGACCCCTTTGGAGGGGTGTAAGGCTTCACCAGATGTCCTATCCAGGTTGACTCACTGTGGAGAGCTCATGGTGTGGAACAGAGGTGCTAAATGGTCCAAGGTCAAACCCAAGGAGGCACTGAAGCCAAGGAGGCTTGCCCTAGTGAGAGTGTGACCTGTGGGGGAGTCACACTACAGAGGGTCCTGTCTGACTTCGTTCAGAGCAGTTCCAGAGCACCCAGCCTGTGCACTCCGTGACATATGCTGGTCACTGAAAGGAGCTAGAAAGCCTATTTCTCAAGTCTTAGCACAACTAACAGACCAGGAGGGGAGGGGAAGTGAGTGACCACGAGGAGTAAACATGACCCTCTGCCCTCCTGACTTGAGCTTTTGCTGAAGCATGCGGCTTTGAAAGATGGAATGTCTGGCAATAGTTAAATATTGCTATGTGAAATAGAGCTGGTTAACTGATAGAAAATTCCCTGCCTGACAGGCTGGAAAACTACAGGTTGAAAACTCCACACTTAATTTAGCTTCTGCTCAGCAGTTGTTGTTTTCTGATGAACACGCTGTGTAATGCTAACAAATTGGGTATAAAAAGAGGAAGAAATCTGAGATTGGTGGACACTTGAAGGCTTTGACACTTCTCAAGTTCCTCTGCAGATGGAAGGCTAGCCACTGCATGTCTACAGTTATTCACTCAAGACCTTCTCAAGACCCTGGGTAAATATTAATCTGAGGGTAATTTGGGGTGTTTAATTAACCTGTTTCAGACTTAAATGCTTGAGACTAAATAAAGTAAAGTGTTAAGCGAAAGCACTTTTGTATTATACTGCTTGTGCCAACCATCTATCGGTTGGACAGCTGTGTCCCCATTGATTTATTTCCTGCCACCTCCTTGCCAAGAGTAAAAGTTACCAAGGGCTTTGGGTTCAGAAACCCTGGATAACACTATAGCTTGAAAGCACAGTCAGTGCTGATGGACAATTCCATAAGGAGATGACAGCAAGAATTGGGAAGGCAAGTGGAGCATTTTCAAGACTGGCAAATATTCGGAAAAATAAGGAGGTTCACACACGAACCAAGAAAGTTATACAATGTTATTGTGATACCCACATTGTAGTATGTTTCTGAAACTTGGCAAATGCTAGAAGCCTGCAACAGGAAATGTAACACATTTCATCAGAGATGCTTGCGGAGAATATTTCATGTCCACTGGTGGGAAAAATAAGTGTTGCTAAGGACTGTCAAAGTACTTTAGAGACAATGATTCAAGAGAGAAGGCTGAACTGGTTTGGGAACGTTGTACAGGTGTAAAAAAGACATTCTTAGACAAGCTCTTGACTGGATACAACTTGGTGGAAGGCAGAAAAGAGGAGGACAACAAAGAACATAAGAAACTGTGACAATTAGGGTGCAGACACCCCAAAGGGAGAACAGAAGGATTAAACACAGTCACAGTCCTTCATAGCAGTAGGCAATTCATGGTCTTTCACACTTGCATCACCGTAACGCCCACAGTGGACTTCCCAATTCCAAACTGATTCACAACTGACTGGTAGCAGTCTGGAGTTGCTAGCTTCCACACAGTGATTGCCACATGCTTTCCCACCATTAAGGCAGCTCTCATTCTGGTGTCCTTGTGCCCCAGGACAAGGGTGAACTCTGCCCAGAGTTCAGAGAAGGTGGCTTTGTTCATATGAAAGTTCTGCAGCTCTTGTTCATCATCCCATACCTGCAACACAATCCGATCCCATCACTCGGTGCTTGTTTCCTGAGCTCAATAGCGATGGGCCACTGTGTACAGCTGCTCCGTGAATGCCAACATTCATTCTTGAATTGTTTCTTTCCATAGCACACAGCACGGCAGGCACCACGGCTTCCTGTTCAGATTCACAGCTCATGAAATACTGCAGGATCAGCTGCGTTGTGTTCTTACCGCCTATCACCAGACCCATGAGCAGGGCAGGAGCCATGCTTCCAGGGTGCAAAGTTTAGAAGGGCAGTTGAAAAACGGCGCAAAATGCAGTCGGCAGCCCTTGGAATTATGGTGATCCCGCCCCCATGGTGATCCGCCCACATGATGCACTGCAATCCGTTTCCAGGAGAAGGTGGCGATTTGCACAGTGGGATACCTACCCCACGGAGCATTGTTGCCTCTGTCAGTGCTAGAGCGGTGGATGCGCTAAAGGATATTGTGCGAACATGCACAAGCAATGTAATTACTGCAGTTTATGATCGAAGTAACTTAAGTCGACTTAACACAGTAGTGTAGACATGGCCTAAGTTACGTTGATGTATAGCCACAGTAGTAATTGAATCAGTTTTACATGTCCACACGACATTCCTTGTGCACGTTCTCACCAGGAGCGCTTGCACTGATTTAATTGTCAGTGTGGGGCATTGTGAGACAGTTTCTGAAAGGCAGCAACAGTTGATATAAGCAATGCTGCATCTACTCTGACACTGTCGACCGAATGACATCGACTTAAGTGCTACGCCTCTCGCAGAGGCAGGGTGACCAGACAGCAAGTGTGAACAATCGGGACAGGGGGTGGGGCGTAATAGGAGCCCATATAAGAAAAAGCCCCCAAAATTGGGACTGTCCCTATAAAATCGGGACATCTGGTCACCCTATGCAGAGGTGGAGTTAAGTCAGTGTAGTGGGCGAGTTACATCAGTGAAAGCTACATTTTAATGCAGACGCTTACTGAGTTAAGCTGCCGTAAACCATCTCACGTTAACCTAACTCTGTAGTGTAGACCAGGCCACAGGATATGTCTACACACAAACGGCTACAGCAGCACAGCCGCACTGCTGTAGTGCTTCAGTGAAGACACTGCCCATGCAGAGGGGAGGGGGTCTCCTGTTGGCACAGGTAATCCACCTCCCCAAGAGGTGGTAGCTAGGTCGACGGGCGAATTAGCCCATTGACCTATTGCTGTTTACACCGACGGTTAGTTCGGTTTAACTGCATCGCTCAGGGATGTGGATTTTCCACTCCCCTGAGCGACCTAATTATAATGACCTAATTTCCTAGTGTGGACCATGCCTACGAAAGGAGGTGGTTTTCCCCACTTTGAATTTCTGTAGTGTCTGAAGGGGAAAAAAACAACCACATGTGAAGCTTTTCAAAATTGAAGAGGATTGAACTGAAGATCATCCAGAACTTGAGAGACAGTCTCAAGGCAGGAGGTTGTCTGTGACCACTAGCTCCCTCCTATAGCTAAGGGATAAACTAGGAAATTGTTTAAAGGCAATAGGTAACTTTTATTAGAAAAAGACATTTATCTAATATGAAAATGTAAAGCTTGAGGTTGTATCTTTATGTTTATTTTCTGTGTAACTTGTATATGTTTGCTTTCCCGTTACTATTTCTTCTTTCAATCTGTATTTTTTCTATTAAATGAACTTTTGTTTATTTTTATCTCAAGCGGGTTTCTGGTGTGCCTTCGGGGCAGAAGAACCAGAGGGGAACAGTCCAAATGTCTGGTAATGAAGAACTCAGGGAGGATGTATTAGGTGAGACCCGGGACTGGAAGGGTTGTTTGTGTCACCCTGCAAAGAATAACTGGGCTCGTGAGAGCTTGTGTTTGTGGGCAGGCTGCGGGTGTCAAGGAATTGAAACATAGCGGCACAGCACAGAGGCCCTACATTACAGGCCAGACAGTGACAGAACCCCTCATCAGTCTGCGAGGACCCCAACATGTAACAAAAACCATTCAGAAAGATGTCGTTGTCTTGGAAACCAACTATAATGGAGAAAGAAATGTGGCATTAACCAGACAGAGGTGGAAACACTGGGTTGCTTCATGTGTCACAAGGCACAAAAGCATCTCATCTAATCTAGCAGCCAAAGGCCTAACATGATCCAACGGCTGGAAGCTGAAGTTAGACAAATTCAGATCGGAAATAAGGCACAAACTTTTAACCGTGAGGGTAATTAACCAGGGATGTGGCGGGATGCAAAGTAACATCACTGCACAGGTGCTGCTGGTGGATATTGGAGGGCAGGAGCTGGGGGCTGCTGGGGTCTCCATCAGCTAATGGCCCCATCTCTGCCCCTTCAGGCAGGACAACAAGAGCCTCCTGCAGATCCAGCCCCCCACATGCTGGGGCCTCTAACTAAGGGCACAGGGGGGAGGCCACCCTGGTGCAGCAGAGCCTACATGGAGGGATGGGAGGATGAGGGCAGGGGGGCAGCTCCAGCAGGGTCAAGAGTGAGGGAAGGAGACAGACTGGAGCAGGGGGAGGGGAGAAGCATGGGGGCCAGGACAGGACTGTGGGGACAAACACATCCAGCCTCTTCCACTCTCTGCCCAAGGTCCCTTGCACAGTGACAGGGCTCACACTAGCTGTGCGCTCACAACTGGCTCAGGCCTTGACAGTAGCTGCTAAGGGCTGGGAGGTGGTGCAGCAGCATCTCCAGGGAAAAGGCTCCTCTGCACTCTCCAAGCCCTTGCCCAATACTTCCTTGGGCACTTCCCCCAAACCTGCTCCAGGCACAGCTCTCCCTGCAAAGTCAGTGCGAAGCAGGAGCATTCCTGGTGGCCATGGGGCCAGGCTGGGGGAATGCGAGGCATTCGGGAGGGGCTCCAGCAGCAGGGCCCCCTAATCCCCATTAATCCTGCACAGGGAGAGGGACCCGGGATTAGCTGGGCGAGCCTCAGATTCCCACATTCCAGCAGGCAGGGCCCTGGCACTCCCCCTCCTCCACTCCCGCCCCTACCATGCAGCAGGTGCCCTGACATAGCTGAGTCCCAGCAGGCCAAGGTACCAAGCCCCTTGGGGTTCCCTCTGGTGCAATATGTACAGAGTGCTCCCCTGCCCTCAGTGCACCCATTACAAAATCAAATATATTGGAGAATAATTCGGAGACTGTCCTCATGCTCCAGAATCAACGCAGCACCCCCAGAACCCCTCTGGGTCTGCTCCCTCTACCCTCCCCTGCACCGCTCTGGGTCTGCACCTCTCTTTGCCCCTGGTGCCATGCTGAGTCTGCTCCCTCCACACACCCCAGCATCCCACTGGGTCTGCTCCCCTCTCCCCACCAGCACCTAGCTGGCTCTGCCTCATCTTCCCCACCCCCAGCACAGCACTGGGTCTGCTTACCCCTCCCCCTAACACTGCCCTGGGTCTACTCTCCCCTTCCCTCCTCTGGCACTGTGACCCCAGCTGCCACCCAGGAACGAGGGGGGTGGGTCACTGATACTGACAGGGAGCAAATTTATGCTCGGGCAAAGGAAATGTTTCTAACCCCAGTGTATAATTGGCCTGTGGAACTCACTGCCACCATGTTCCCTTGGGCCAGGAGCGGAGCAGGAAGATCCTGGCATCTCAGTGGCTAACGCATCCTGGCATTACATTATGGAGCCACAGTCTCAGTTGCAGTTGATGGCAGTGCCTGCCTATCAGGTGCTGGGCACTTGCTAACCACGGACCCCGTTCCCTACCACGAGATCTCAGAGTTTGTCCCTAAGTCCTCCTGCCACAGGAGAGAGCCCAGCTCTAGCTGAGGAGTTGGGGCACGTTATCTTCCTGGGGTAACCCCTGAAAGCACTGACCCCCATTGCATTTCCACAGGGTGAATTTGGCCCTGATTGCCCATATGGGGGTGTCTTGCAATTTCAGAGTGCTGCCAACTCCTATTTTATCACAAACCCTGTGAGGTTTGGGTTATTTTGAGCTTCTTTTTCTCTCAGAATCCTTGGGAGGTAGGGGCAGAGCAGGGCCACTCATCTCTTTATGTCCTCCTGCAGGCGTGGAGTGAGGCACAGGCCGCATGCATGGCTTTGGCAGACTCTGCTAGTCAAAAACACCCCAGCCCCATGCACATGTGCACCCACATTGGGAACCACACTGACTACAACACCTCAAAGAACCACAGCTACTGCAGGGTAAAGAACTGTTCCTTCCAACCAGGAGACTGAGAGAACAGCTCTTAAAATAAAAGTTCAGCTTCTGTAACATCTGGATTCGCCACACAGGCCACAAATGTGCATCATTTGGGTCAGGCAGAACCCACCCAGCAGCCCTGGCCCCTGTCCTGAGTGACAGCTGCCACTACATCACAGGATCTCTAAAACCAACAACTGTGAACAGCTTTTATGTGCCTGCCGGAATCGCTCCACTGGATATTAGGAGAGTGGTCACAAGCAAAACAGAATGAGATTACAACAGGTGGCGATACCAGACATCCACTATATGGCCACACAGCAGCAGTTAGCTGCCTGAAATCACAGAGAAGCATCCTAACTGGAACAGAACTGCTTACAGAATCACCAGTGGCTACATGACTGGAAATGTGGCGCACACAGTCTGAAAACAGGGATGTCAAATGGCACACTGACATTGCCGAATGCCTTCCCACAGGCACAGAGAATGACTGGTCAACCTGGAGATGCTTAAAATCACCTCTGAACAAGAGCTGGCAGGCCAGAAGTCCGTATGGGGAAGTGGGGTTATTCCAAAGACCTAGACACACGTGACTGTGGTGAAACACAAACCATGGAACATCCGTTGGTCTGCCAGCTCCTGGAGGAATCGTGCACCACAGAAGATCTCACCAGAGTTCCAGACCAGACATAGCCTGTGCCCAACACCGGAAAAAAACCCGATTGAGGTGGCAGGACACGAGAAGAAGCAGCCACACTAGTCTGTCTCCAGTCTCTGATGGAGCCACACCCAAATGCTTCTGAGGAAGGTGGTGCTGCCAAGCTGAAGCATTCAAATAGTATGAGATTGGCCTGTCCTTTTTTAAAAATGGGATTTAAAAACAATCTGCTTTCTGGCTTTTTTAGCCTTTGGGGAAGCCAAAGCTACCCACCCACCCACATGGCAAATGAAATTAAATGTTGGGAATTGCAAAGCAATTAACTATGAGCTCAGGGAAGGGAACTGGGTACCACTGTAGGCAGTGCAACCGAGACTTCTGCTGAATGCACAGCTGCAGACAAAACAGAAAACAAGGTGTCTGAATGCATAAAGGATGGGATGAGAATAATACAGAGATTATTCTAATGCCCTTCTGTATCAATCAATGGTGCAGCCCCATTTGGACACTGTGCAGGACTAGTCCCCCATCTCACACAGGATAGTGCAGAGTCAGAGGGTGTCCCTGTGTAAAGCTGTGTAAGGTAGTCTGAGCAGTAAGGCTTTGGCGCTTACTGTCATAAGTTGGTGTACCGAGTGCTCAGACAGTGGTTCTGTATGTTTTAGAAGGACAACATTGTGGTCCCAAGTCGGAGCTGGGTCTCTGACTGACGGGCATGATGGAAGCCCTTGAGGAATTCTGATGCCATAGGGTACGAGCAGACTGCGTATGACTGTATCAGGGCGTGACATACAGATATCTCAGCAAGATGGACTTTAAGGGTATTAAATGACAACTGTACATGTTTCAGGACCATCATATAGTCCAACATCTTCCATAACAGGGACTCTGCTGGGTCATTGTCATTCCGAGCTGCCCATATGCCCAATCAAGGAAGAAGGCCATACTGGTTAAAAATCCAATCTGGTTTAGAGGGGACGTGAAGGCAACTATAAAATATTACACACACACACACACGTATAACAAATGGAGAAAGGGGAAGTTGCCAACAATGAATATAAATCAGAAGCTAGAAATTGCAGAAAATTGATAAGGGAAGCAAAAGGACACAAGGAGAACGCTATGGCCAGCAGAGTTAAGGACAATAAGAAGGAGGTTTTTAAAAAATATATATTAGGAACAAAAAGAATCCTAACAATGGTATTGGTTCATTATTAGATGAAAATGGTAGAATTGTCAATAATAATGCAGAAAAGGCAGAAGTGTTCAATACATATTTCTGTTCTCTATTGGGGGGAAAAACAGATGATATAGTCATATCAAATAATAAAACTTGTCAGCGAGTGGCTGTATTTCCAGTGAAGTCCCACAAGGATTGGTTCTTGGCCCTACACTAGCTAACATTTTTATCAATGAGCTGGAAGAAATCATAAAATCATCACTGATAAAGTTTGCAGATGACACCAAAATTGGGGGAGGTGTAAATAATGAAGAGCTCACTGATAGAAAGTGATGTATTGCTTGGTAATCTGGGTACAAGAAAACAATATAAATTTTAATAAGGCTAAATGTAAATATTTAGGAACAAAGAAAGTAGATCATACTTACAGGATGGGGGATTCTATTCTTGGAAGCAGTGTCTCTGAAAAAGATTTGGGGGGATGCTGAGATAATCGGCTGAACCTGAGTGCCCAGTATGATGCTATGGCCAAAAGAGCTAATGCAATCCTGTGATGCATAAACAGGGGAATCCTGAATAGGAGAAGAGAGGTTATTTTACCTCTATATTTGGCACTGGTGCTATCCCTGCTGGAATACTGTGTTCAGTTCTGGTGCTCACAATTCCAAAAGGATGTTGGAGAGGGTTCAGAGAAGAGCCACAAGAATGATTTAAGGATTAGATCACAGTCTATTAGTACCTACATGAGAAACAAATATTTAATAATGGGCTCTTCAGTCTAGCAGAGAAGATCCAATGGCTAGTTGCAACTAGACAAATTCAGACTGGAAATAAAGCATATTTTTTTAATGGTGAGAGTAATTAACCATTGGAACAATTTGCCAAGGGTTGTGGTGGATTCTCCATCTCTCACAATTTTTAAATCAAGATTGTATGTTTTTCTACAAGTTCTGCTTTAGGAATTATTTTGGGGAAGTCCTACAGACTAGATGAGCACAATGGTCTCTTCTGGACCTGGAATCTATGAATCTGAGTCACTGACAAAAATTTTAAATAGCATAGGGCCAAGAACCGATCCCTGTGGGACCCTACGAGAAACACACCGCCCAAGGCTGACTCTCCATTTACAATCACATGTTGTGACCTATCAGTTAACCATCTTTTAATCCATTTAATGTGTACCAGGCAGTGGCGTGGGGGCTAAGTAGGGGAGCACTCTCTCCTGGCAGAAAGCGCTGGTGTGCAGTGCCTGGGGCAAGGTTGCCAACTCTCCAGGATTATCCTGGAGTCTCCAGGAATTAAAAGATTAATCTTTAATTAAAGATTAATTCATATCAAGAAAGCTCCAGGAGTACATCCAACCAAAATTGGCAACCCTATCTAGGGAGCGCTGCGCTGCAGAGAGGGGTAATTAATGGGCTCAATAGGGGTAATTCTCCCCTCTCAGTAAGTGCAGGTCCTTATCAGGGCCGGCTTTAAACCAATTCATCCGATTCCCCGGAATCGGGCCCCGCACCTCAGGGGCCCCGCAACGTCCGGCGCTAGAGGAGGTAGCTTTCCTGCCGGCACCGCCGTACTCAGGGGCACTTCGGCGGGAGCTTGGCTGCTGCCAAATGCGCCACCGGCGGCCAAGCTCCTGCCAAAGTTTCTGCGGCAGCTCAAGCGCTGCTGCCACTTTCGGCAGCATTTCGGTGGAGGGGCCCCACCATCGTTCTTCGTGTGGGGCTCCGCACCTCATAGACTCATAGACTTTAAGGTCAGAAGGGACCATTATGATCATCTAGTCCGACCTCCTGCACAATGCAGGCCACAGAATCTCACCCACCCACTCCTGGAACAATCCTCTCACCTGTGTCTCAGCTATTGAAGTCCTCAAATCATGGTTGAAAGACTTCAAGATGCAGAGAATCCTCCAGCAAGTGACCCGTGCCCCACGCTGCAGAGGCAGGCAAAAAAACCTCCAGGGCCTCTGCCGATCTACCCTGGAGGAAAATTCCTTCCCAACCCCAAATATGGCGATCAGCTGAACCCCGAGCATGTGGGCAAGACTCACCAGCCAGACACCCAGGAAAAAGTTCTCTGTAGTAACTTCTAACATCCCATCATTGACCATTGGTCCTATTTACCACTGATGGCAATTAATTGACCTTTGACTAAGATCATGTTATCCCATCAAACCATCCCCTCCATAAACTTATCTAGCTTAATCTTGAAGCCAGATAGGTCTTTTGCCCCCACTGCTTCCCTTGGAAGGCTGTTCCAGAACTTCACTCCTCTGATGCTTAGAAACCTTCGTCTAATTTCAAGTCTAAACTTCCTGATGGCCAGTTTATATCCATTTGTTCTTGTGTCCACATTGGTACTGAGCTGAAATAATTCCTCTCCCTCCCTTGTATTTATCCCTCTGATATATTTAAAGAGAGCAATCATATCTCCCCTCAGCCTTCTTTTGGTTAAGGTAAACAAACCAAGCTCCTTGAGTCTCCTTTCATACGACAGGTTTTCCATTCCTCGGATCATCCTAGTGGCCCTTCTTTGTACCTGTTCCAGTTTGAATTCATCCTTCTTAAACATGGGAGAGCAGAACTGCACACAGTATTCCAAATGAGGTCTCACCAATGCCTTGTATAACGGTACTAACACCTCCTTATCTCTACTAGAAATACCTCGCCTAATGCATCCCAAGACCGCATTAGCTTTTTCACAGCCACATCACATTGGCGACTCATAGTCATCCTGTGATCAACCAGGACTCCGAGGTCCTTCTCCTCTTCCGTTACTTCCAACTGATGCGTCCCCAGCTTATAACTAAAATTCTTGTTATTAATCCCTAAATGCATAACCTTACACTTCTCACTATGAAATTTCATCCTATTACTATTACTCCAGTTTACAAGGTCATCCAGATCTTCCTGTAGGATATCCCGATCCTTTTCTGAATTGGCAATACCTCCCAACTTTGTGTCATCTGCAAACTTTATTAGCACACTCCCACTTTTGGTGCCGAGGTCAGTAATAAAAAGATTAAATAAAATTGGTCCCAAAACTGAACCTTGAGGAACTCCACTAGTAACCTCCCTCCAACCTGACAGTTCACCTTTCAGTATGACCTGCTGTAGTCTCCCCTTTAACCAGTTCCTTATCCACCTCTCAATTTTCATATTGATCCCCATCTTTTCCAATTTAACCAATAATTCCTCATGTGGTACTGTATCAAATGCCTTACTGAAATCGAGGTAGATTAGATCCACTGCGTTTCCTTTATCTAAAAAATCTGTTACTTTCTCAAAGAAGGAGATCAGGTTGGTTTGGCACGATCTACCTTTTGTAAAACCATGTTGTAATTTGTCCCAATTGCCATTGACCTCAAGGTCCTTAACTACTTTCTCCTGGTCCTTATACTCCAGTGCAGTCCTACCATCTTTTACATGAGACATCCAACTGACCCATCAGCTCCCAAGATAAGATGTGAATCCAGGTGTCCTGGTCAAATCTAAACAGAGAGAGTTCAAGTTCCCCTGGTAGTTTCCATTATGTAAATGATTCCTGCCTTCCAGTCCCAACCTGCAGAGCAGTGCGGCCGTACAGTTAATCACGTGTCTCCCAGAAAGGGTGGCTCTGTGCGGGTATGCAGAGCTGGTGAGGCCTTGGAGCTGAAAGTGGCCTGGTCGGAGCAAACTGCCCCCACTGTGGGACAGGGGAGTGACTCCTTGGCTTTTTTCCACCTCTGAAGTGACTGAGCTCCCTGTCCTGGTGGGGGCAGAGCTGAAGCTGCCAGCGCCCGAGTCTGTCACTGTGACACCCTTTCACCCAGACAGGCCTCCGCAATGGAGAGCTGAGCACATGAATAATGGAGCAGCCAAGACAGGCACTGAATAGACCCTTCTGCAGAGCCCAGCATCCCACACCTGGGACTCAAATTTCAGAGCAAAGTGCTGACACTGATCTGGCAGCATAGGTCTATCTGTGCCTGAGGCATGCATCAGGGGACTGCCCACGTTTCAACCCTCGAACCCCATGCTCTGAGGCACTGGGTCCAGCACTGACTGCCAGGGAAGAGGACCCCCTAGAGAGCCCCCACCACGCAGCTTCTGCTTCTGTGTCCTTTCTGGAAGTTTCCCATCCAAGCTGTTATCCAGCCTGACCCTTCTGAAGCTGGGGTTTGAGAGACTTTCATCATGAACTGCTGTGGCTGCCACCGGCACAGAGCTGACTAGCAAACCAGAGGCTGGTGAGGGAGCTGCCTTCTGGGGAGAGGAAGAGGGTGAGACTCTCGCAGACCCCTAGCTCTGTGTCAGGATGGGGGGAGCAGTCCTGTCCATCTCTGCCCTGACTGTGCAGCAGGAAGTGCAGCTAGGGGCCAGACAGGGGGAGATGTGGCTCAGGTTTTACATCCTGTCAGGATTAGAAACAAAGAAAACCTGTACTAAATCCAGGGAAAGCACCCAGTGCTGAGGGCACCATGGGGTCCCTATCCCTCAAACAATGCTGAGCAGGGACAGGGAGGGGGATCCTTGGGGATAGGAGGGTGCCCATTTCCCCCCCAGGACTGGGAAGGTACGATGGGGAAGCAGGGCACTGTATGCAGGGGTCCCTTTCTCAATGTTCAGATGCAGTGGGGGAGCCAACTTGTTCCCAGAAACCCATTTGGAGAGCACGAGAGCCCCAAAACATCAGCACCACACCAAGCTCCCCAAGCCCCAGTGTTGGTGCCACTCCTAGCCCAAAAACAAGTGCTAGAACTGGCGCTTCCCTCCCTGCAACCCCTGGTGCAGGGGGTGAATTGGGGCAGGGACTGGACATGTCAGGGAGGGGGCGTGTCAGCCTGTGCCCCTCTCAGGCTGGACTCCGCCTTTCTAGGCTGTCCTCCCTGTCACCAGCAGGCCCAGCCTGCGGGCAGGGAGCCCAGCTGGAAGCCTGCCCCAGCTGAGTCTCTGCTGTGCACATGTTACGCTGCGGCTTGGCAAACATCTGGCTCTGGGCTCCCGCCCCTCCGAGTGACGGTTCTTGGTGGGAGAGGCGGGGAGGCTGGCGCCAGTGTGGTCAGCGATCCCACGCACGGCTCCTTCTGCCTGATTGCATGCCAGGCACTCTGCCCTCCCCAGCCCTGGCACAGCTGCTGACCAGCTAAATGCAGCCTGGGAGTGGCCACTGCTTCTATTTCAGGAGCGGACTGCCGGCTACTACAGTGGGCTGTGGTGTGCTTGAGCCTTGGGGGAGGGAGAAGGGTCAGGGATCAGCCCCAGGAGCATCCTGCACATGCGGCTGGGGTGAGGGGTTAGGTCCCAAGGCAGCACAGAGCATGGCCATCTGCACAGCCACTAGTACTGCCACTACACAGACTCTCCGCTCTCATCCCCACAGCCCCAGGCAGCAGCAGGGCACACACAGGGGCTCCCAGCTGGCAACTCTGCCAGGTCCTAGGCCCCAGGCACAGCTAATCCAGAGCCAGCAGGCAGATGGGTCCATGGAGCATTACCCCGTCTCATAGGGAGGGGCAAGGAATGGTGGGCAGCTTGGGACATCTAGGGGCCGGATCCAGGCAGACACAGATCAGGCGATGGACAGAGACAGGAGTGCAGTACCCTGGCAGCT
Source organism: Chelydra serpentina (assembly GCA_037349315.1). Lineage (NCBI taxonomy): Eukaryota > Metazoa > Chordata > Testudines > Chelydridae > Chelydra > Chelydra serpentina. The sequence continues at coordinate 26,421 of JBAIAC010000465.1, forward strand.
GAGCTGAGCCAGTGCCAAGTGAGTTGCAAAGTGCCTGAAGGGCCACGAAACTGATCGCAGGTGCAGTGCTAAGGGGCAGAGTGTCTGGCACTGCAAGCTCAATGGGGCCCTGGAAAGCTCAGCACTTTCCCAGAAGTGAAGAAGGGATGGACCCTGCCCCAGGATCCACAGACAGACAACGGGGAGGGGTGGAAGCAAGTTCTTTATGGACACCACAGGAAGGGTGGGGCTTCAGGAGGGACACAGACGTGGAATGAGTGTGCAGGCGAGCAGCACCACTCAGGATGAGCACTGAGAGGCTGTGGTCTCATGGGCAGGCAGGGGTTGGGGCCTGGTGGGTATGGAAATCCCATGAATAGGGGGAATGTGCGGGAGCCGTGGAGACCATCGAGTACAGAGCTGACATGCGTGGCTCAGGCTGGCACCACCGGCAGAGCAGCAGGGAGTTGAAGAGGGCGTTGGGAGGGGACAGCAGTGGGCGTGCTGTATGGGGTAGGGGCACTGCGGTGTCACGGGGCTAGAGAGGAGGAGCACAGTGATTGGGCTGGAAGTGGTGAGGAATGCATGGGGCCAGGCGATGAGGACTCAAAGAGGATGTCTAGGTTATAAGGCTGAATGATGGAGAGGGTGGGAGCGGGTAGATGTTGCTGAGAATGACTGAGAATTGTGGGGGATTGGGGCTGGGCTTTTGCCGTGCAGAGGTGAGGATGAGATGCCCAGGAGACATTAGCAGCAGGCCACAAAGCAGGATCTGACACATCAGAACAGAGATGGGAGTCATGGTGGGGGGATGAGTGCTGAGTCCTGTGGGACCTCCCAGCAGAGAAGAGGGGGGGACCCACCACAAGGGAGACAGAGAGGTAACAGGGGAGCCAAGAGGGGGTGGTGCAGGAAGCTGAGAGGAGGGAGAAAAGACCTAGAGAGGAAAACGCCATGAGAGGTCTTGGCGAGAGCGCTCTGGTGAAATGAAGGGAGAGAGTCCAGCAAGGGGGAAGCAGCCACACGCTCCATGGGGCGAGGGGAGTGTACAAGGGGATGGGGAGGGCAGCAGCGGTTGGGATGGGAGAGGGGAGTATATGAGGAGGCACGGAATGTAGGAGGGGGCATATCAGGGGGTAGAGGAGGAAAGTATGGGAGCATATGAGGGGGCTGAGGACTGGAGGCAGGGAGTGTGTGAGGGAGCTGGAGGTTAGGATGTGTGAGGGGAGTGTTGGGGGGAGCATGGGAGAAGAATGGTGGGAGTACATGGGGGCAGGGGGCTGGGATGGGTTGGGGGAAGGAAGTGCGTGAGGAGGAGGATAGGGCAGGAGGGCAGTGGGGCTTGGGGAGGGGAGTGTCTGAGGGGAAGGGGAGTGTGTCAGGGAGCTGGGGTGGGAGAATTTGGAGGGGAAGTGTGTGATAGGGCTGGGGGTTGGACGTGGGAAGGGATCATATGGGGAAGTGTGGGAGGGCGATGGGGGAATGTATGAGGGGGGCTGTATGAGGGGGGCTGTATGAGGGAGACGGGAGGAGAACATGTAAGGGGGTGGGGGAGGGTAATTTATGAGGGGAGGAGAGTGTGAGGAACATGGGGAGGGGAGTGTCTGAGGGGATGGGGAGCTTGTCAAAGGGGTTGGGATGGGGGAGGGAGGGGAATATATAAGGGGTGGGGAGTGTGTGAGGAGGAGGGGAATGTATGAACAGGACAGGAGGGGAGGTGTGAGAGAGCTGGGGATGGGGTGGAGGTGGTGTGAGGAGGGAAGAGGAGCGTGTGAGGGGACTAGGGATGGGGCGGGGAGCATGTGAGGGGGCTGGGGATTTGGGTGGGGGGAGGGAGCATAGTATGGGGAGGGGAGAGGAGCATGTGAGGGGGCTGGGGATTTGGGTGGGGGGAGGGAGCATAGTATGGGGAGGGGAGAGGAGCGTGTGAGGGGACTAGGGATGGGGCAGGGAGTATGTGAGGGGGCTGGGGTTTTGGGTGGGGGGAGGGAGCATAGTATGGGGAGGGGAGAGGAGTATGTGAGGGGGCTGGGGATTTGGGTGCGGGGAGGGAGCATAGTATGGGGATGGGGCGGGGAGCATGTGAGGGGGCTGGGGATTTGGGTGGGGGGAGGGAGCATAGTATGGGGAGGGGAGAGGAGCATGTGAGGGGGCTGGGGATTTGGGTGGGGGGAGGGAGCATAGTATGGGGAGGGGAGAGGAGCATGTGAGGGGGCTGGGGATTTGGGTGGGGGGAGGGAGCATAGTATGGGGAGGGGAGAGGAGCGTGTGAGGGGACTAGGGATGGGGCGGGGAGTATGTGAGGGGGCTGGGGTTTTGGGTGGGGGGAGGGAGCATAGTATGGGGAGGGGAGAGGAGTATGTGAGGGGGCTGGGGATTTGGGTGCGGGGAGGGAGCATAGTATGGGGATGGGGCGGGGAGCATGTGAGGGGGCTGGGGATTTGGGTGGGGGGAGGGAGCATAGTATGGGGAGGGGAGAGGAGCATGTGAGGGGGCTGGGGATTTGGGTGGGGGGAGGGAGCATAGTATGGGGAGGGGAGAGGAGCATGTGAGGGGGCTAGGGATGGGGTGGGGAGCATGTGAGGGGCTGGGGATTTGGGTGGGGGGAGGGAGCATAGTATGGGGAGGGGAGAGGAGCGTGTGAGGGGACTAGGGATGGGGCGGGGAGTATGTGAGGGGGCTGGGGATTTGGGTGCGGGGAGGGAGCATAGTATGGGGAGGGGAGAGGAGCATGTGAGGGGGCTGGGGATTTGGGTGGGGGGAGGGAGCATAGTATGGGGAGGGGAGAGGAGCATGTGAGGGGGCTGGGGATTTGGGTGCGGGGAGGGAGCATAGTATGGGGAGGGGAGAGGAGCATGTGAGGGGGCTGGGGATTTGGGTGGGGGGAGGGAGCATAGTATGGGGAGGGGAGAGGAGCGTGCGAGGGGGCTGGGGATTTGGGTGGGGGGAGGGAGCATAGTATGGGGAGGGGAGAGGAGCGTGGGAGGGGGCTGGGGTTTTGGGTGGGGGGAGGGAGCATAGTATGGGGAGGGGAGAGGAGCGTGGGAGGGGGCTGGGGATTTGGGTGGGGGGAGGGAGCATAGTATGGGGAGGGGAGAGGAGCGTGTGAGGGGGCTGGGGATTTGGGTGGGGGGAGGGAGCATAGTATGGGGAGGGGAGAGGAGCATGTGAGGGGGCTGGGGATTTGGGTGGGGGGAGGGAGCATAGTATGGGGAGGGGACAGGAGCGTGCGAGGGGGCTGGGGCCTCTCCGCTGCAGTGGAAAAGCTGCTGCAGCTCCAGGGGAAATGCTACTTGAATTAATCATGGCGCTGGCTGCCGTGCCAAGCCCAGGAGGAGGTTGCTGGCAAGGGGAGGAAATAACTTTCACAGGAATTTGGAACAAACGTGGCTCTTGTGGTTGTAACAGCAACACTCACCTCCCTCACAACTCCCCTCCCCCATGTACCACCACAGCCCCTTCCCCTCCTCCCATGGACCCTCCTGGCCCCCATACATCTCTCCACCTACTTTCCTTTTTCCCAGCACATCCCCCTCCTACCATCTGCATCTCCTCTAAGCACCACACTCCTCTCTCCCTCTTCCACATCTCCCCATCCATTCCCAGGAATCGCCCCACTAGGTCCCGCAGGGGGAGTCTGCAGCACAGAGCTCTGAAAACGGGATCACTTCCAAACCCCTTCTCCCATGGAAAACTTTGTGCACCATAATTTTCTCCCACCTGCCCCCATTGCTCTCTCCAACAGAACAGTTTGTGCACCATTATTATCCCCCCTACACACACTCTCTAGGGAATAGTCCATGCACTAGTATTATTATTATTAGATGCAAAATCCAAAAAACTCATCTCCTCACGTGCCCCCCTAGGATTTTCATGTCATCTCTGGTCCACCCTACACATCTGGTCATAGCCTGTACCTGATCTTGGACCTATATCAAGACAGAGGACATTAGAACCTGACTGCTGTCTTGGACTGACAATCACCTCATTAAGGCAGTGGCCAGAGACCTTCCAGCAACAAAAAAGAGCAATGATCCATATTCAACCACAAAGAGTCATGGATTTCAACCATTTCCAGATCTTGCTAAAGGGCAACAGCACGCACTCACAACACAAGGAGTCAAGCACCTGGTGAACCATTACTATTCTACACCGGCCTTGACTCCTGACAAGCTGGTCCCCAAACAACCCCTTGCTCCCCGTTGCTCACACAGATCTCCTTGGTTTTCTGACATCCTGCACCAGATGAAGAGAGAGGTGCAGCAACAGGCAGAAAACAAAGGCCATCAGCCAACAAAGGATCAAACATGAATTCATCAAAGTCTATGCTGAGGCTGTATTACAGGCCAAGAGAACCTGTCTATCAGCCTCCATTGAAAATGCCACATCCATCCCCGAGGAGCAATCTAGGGTGGTAAACTGCTTCGTCAGTCTTTGGTGCCTAGAGTCTGCATCACAGCTGAACACCACGCGCCGCAAAGAACTACCACACACATTCAGGAAGCTTCAAAATGCCCGGATCTGCCCTGCCTGCACCCACCAGCTAACAGTCTCCCTGCAGAATTCAGCACTATCAACCAGGAGACACCACTGTCTCACCTGAGGTGAGAGGCATCCAAGCGAATGCACTAAAATGGTTTGAGTCCTCTCTGGAGGGATGCACCCAAAGAGTTGTGATGGGAGACTGCACCTCCACCACTAGACCTCTCACCTGCAGGGCTCCACAAGAATCAATTGATATTTTCTCTGTTATCCTTTTCAACATCTACATGCAACCATTACGTGGCCAGATGACATGGACTCAAGCACCAGCAATATGCAGATGACACACAGCTTTACCTATTCTTCACCACATACTACCACCAAAGTGACCCAGAGCTTTGATGAAATCAACTCACGAATGAAAGACAACTGGATGAAACTGAACCCAAGCATGACAAAGGTGATACTGGTGGGAAAAGGAAAGTATTTTGAGGCATTTTCAGCCATGGCGCAGTCTCCTTTGATTGAAAGTTCATATCCACAATTGGCTAATTTACTCTGTAGTCTAGGAGTACTCTTGGATTCCTTGCTGAGCTCTCACATCGCAATGGTCATGAGTAATGCTTTCTAACATCTCTGGTTGGCTAGGAGACTCCATCCCATCCTGACAGTCAACAGGGGCAGCTCTATGATTTGTGCCGCCCAAAGCACGGCAGTCAGGCAGCCGTTGGCGGCGTTTCTGCGGGAGGTCGCCGGTCCCACATATTTGGCGGCGTTCCTGTGGGTGCTCTGCTGGTCCCGCGGTGTCGGCGGACCTGCCGCCGAATCCGCGGGAATGGCAGACCTCCTGCAGAAACGCCGCCGAAGGCTGCCTGACTGCCGCCCTCACGGCGTCTGTCACGCCGCCCCCCCCATGGCTTGCTGCCCCAGGCACGTGCTTTCTGCGCTGGTGCCTGGAGCCGGCCCTGACTGCCAAAGACCTGGACTCAGTTATTCATGCCTTCATCACTTCTCAGCTGGACTACAAAGATGTGATATACCTCAGCATGAAATCTTCAGCACTTAGGAAACTCCAGCTAGTACAGAAAGCTGCAGAATGTCTCTTCAACAACACAGGCTATGGTAAGAAACATCACCTGTCCCCACTCTCTACACTGGCTTCTCTTAGCATTTTGAATCAAGTTCAAGGTCTTGGTTCTTATCTTCAAAGTGCTCTATGGCCTGGACCCAGGATACCTAAAAGACCATCTAAAGTTCTCGAATGAAGACAGTGGTTGACTGTTTGCTCCTCTGGCACAATGGAACTCCCAACAATAAGAGTGAAGTTTACCCATGCAGGAGAGAGACTGTGGAATGAACTCACCCAGGAACTAAGAACCATCACAAATCTCACCACTTTCCCCTCCAAGTGCAGAGCATGTCTTTGATCCTACCTTCTCTAATACAAACACAAAGCAACATCTATATTTATTTTAAAACATTATTTAAAAAACATACCTAAACAAGACACTTCACTGCACACACTTCTCCAGCTGGTGAGAGGATGAGAGAACAAACATCACATGACAGATGTGCAGTCATGTTGCTTAATGCACTACTGGAAGGCACTCAAATACTACGTCATGAGTGCAGCACCAAAACCTACACAAAATGGAATAGAATGGAATAGAATCCACCCCATCACTCTCTCCAATGGAACAGTCTCTGCACTATAGTACCTAAGGAGCTCTAGGTCTGACTGTGAGCTGCTAAGGCAGGCATGGCTGTTGGGGCACCACCATCCCATTGTGCAGCAATGTGGGTGGGTAATGCCTCCACTCACATGTCTTCAGCCAAGAGTGAACTGCAGTGTTGAGAGTGGCTGAGTGGCTGTGCAAACTGTCTGCGTTGTGCCCCTTCGGGGCCTGGACACTCCCTGAGCTTCTCAGACTCAGTCCCTCCTCAGTGGGTCTCAGATACACTCCCCCAGGCTCTGCTGGGCTCAGATGCCCTTGCTGCAGTTCAGCTATTTGCCATAATCCCTTGGTCTCAGATATTTAATATCATTTTTTGATGAAATCTCAAGTTTGGTTGATAAAGGTAACTGTATTGACACAACAGACTTAGACTTCTGCAAGGCATTTCAGTACCATGTGATCTTCTGATCCAAATATTAATTCAGTCCACTGACACATGGATTAAAAACTGGCAAACAGATCACAAAAAGTAACGGTACAAATCTGTTCTCAGCCCAATGCTATTAGAATATAAGAACATAAGAATGGCCATACTGGGTCAGACCAAAGGCTCAATATCTTTTATCAATGATTTGGTAGAAAATATGAAATCACTGCTGGATAGCTTATCACTTGGCAAATTCAGCTCATTTGAACAAAGCGTGTTTTAATATAGCCAAATGCACGGTGGAAAATAGGACACAGTTACAGGGAGGGAGACTGTATTTTTGGAAAGTAGCGACATTAAAAATGACTCAGTGATCATGGTGAAAACCAGCTGAACATGAGTTCCCAGCAGGATATTGTATCTAAGAAGGCTAATGGGATCCTTGGGTGTATGAGCAGGGGACTACTCAATAGGAGCAGGGAGGTGGTGTTACCTCCGTATACATCATTGGTGAGACTGTTATTGGAATGGTTTGAGGTCTGAAACCCCTGAAGTATAGCAAGAGACTTAGGAAACTCAATCTATTTAGATTATCCAACAGAAGGTGAAGGCCAAGCTGGTGTGCTGAAACCAGTCATGTTGGCCAAAACTGTCTCATTGTTTCCTTGTTCTCCCATCAATTTGGGTCCACCAGTCATCTTTTGTCCTGTACTTAAGATTGTGAGTTCTTTGGGGCAGAGGCTATCTTTTGGCTCTGTGTTTTCACTGGGGCTCCCTGGCACTACAACCATACAAATAATAAATAATAATAATAAGATGACTCAATCACGGACTAGAAGTATCTACATGGCGAGATTTCTGAGAGAACATGGCTCTTTATCTCACAGACAAAGGCACAATGAGATCCAACAGCTGGGAGCTGTTGCTAGATAAATTCAGACTGGAAATAAGATGCAGATTTTTAACAGTACAGGGAATGAACCATTGCAACAACTTAAACAGGGATGCGGCGGATTCTCCGTCATTCAGAGTCTGTAAATGGAGACAGGGTATCTTTCTGAGAGACCCATTCTAGCTCAGCCAGACGTTCTGGGCTGGACATAGGAGTTACTTAGTGGGATTCTCTGGCCTGGACTCTGCAGGAGGTCCGACTGGATCATGAGGCACTAAAAGCTATGGATTTGTGCCCCCTGGGCTCTGCTCAGTTCCTCAGGCCTGGCTCCCCCTTGCTGAGGCTCAGTGCCGAGCCTAGTTGCCTGCCAGGCTCCTTTCCCATCCTCTCACGTTTCCCGGCTCAGAGGAAGCAGCAGCAGATGTGTGAGCTGTTTGCTTTGTGCTGTGGCCACGTGGGAGTTACCTGCACTCGGCCCAGACGCGCTGTTTCCAAACGAAACATGAGGACAGAGCCAAAGGCCCGAAATCCAGCCAAACCCTCAGCCACTTTGGCCTGCTTGGACAGCTCCCTCTGCTTGCAAGATTCAGAGCAAGAAGAGCCTCCAGCTGCAACCCCATTACACAGGGAGTGGAGGCCACTGCCCAGGGCCTGCTCCAGCCCCTAACAGCCACAGCTGCCCTCCCTCCAGGGCAGGTGCGGAGTCTGTGGAAGTTCAGCCAGAAACAAGAGGGGCCTTCAGAGGCAATGTTCCTGCTTCCCAGGCCCCGCACCAGCGACCCAGCTCCCCCTCCTCCCTCACTCTGAGGCAGGGATTCTCCTGCTCCCTTCCCTCTTTTCCCGCTGCTACTCCCCACAGGCACAGAACTCTTCCAGTCCCTTCTCCCGCAATTGCATTTCCAGAACCCGACTCTGCCTTTCCCCCTACAACTCGTCAACCAAACAGAAAAGTGCTGGGAGAGGCGGGGGGGGGGGGGGGTGTGTGTGTGTGACTGCTGTGGGCCACACCAGCCCCCCTGGCTCACCCTACTATAGTAGCATTGCAGACTCAGCCCCAATGCTCACCCTCCCCCCACTGCCTCAGACCCACCCCTCAACCGCTCCGCTCACCTTCCCCGCACCGCCTCAGACCCACCCCTCACCCCCTCCGCTCACCTTCCCCCCACCGCCTCAGACCCACCCCTCACCCCCCTCCGCTCACCTTCCCCCCACTGCCTCAGACCCACCCCTCACCCCCCTCCGCTCACCTTCCCCCCACTGCCTCAGACCCACCCCTCACCCCCTCCGCTCACCTTCCCCCCACTGCCTCAGACCCACCCCTCACCCCCCTCCGCTCACCTTCCCCCCACTGCCTCAGACCCACGCTTCAACCCCCCTCCGCTCACCTTCCCCCGCCACTGCCTCAGACCCACCCCTCACCCCCTCCGCTCACCTTCCCCCCACTGCCTCAGAACCCACCCCTCACCCCCCTCCGCTCACCTTCCCCCCACTGCCTCAGACCCACGCTTCAACCCCCTCCGCTCACCTTCCCCCGCCACTGCCTCAGACCCACCCCTCACCCCCCTCCGCTCACCTTCCCCCCACTGCCTCAGACCCACGCTTCAACCCCCTCCGCTCACCTTCCCCCCACTGCCTCAGACCCACCCTCACCCCCCTCCGCTCACCTTCCCCCGCCACTGCCTCAGACCCACCCCTCACCCGCTCCGCTCACCTTCCCCCCACTGCCTCAGACCCACCCCTCACCCCCCGCCGCTCATCCTTCCCCCCACTGCCTCAGACCCACCCCTCAACCCCTCCGCTCACCTTCCCCCACTGCCTCAGACCCACCCTCACACCCTCTGCTCACCTTCCCCACACTGCCTCAGACCCACCTTCAACCCCCTCCGCTCACCTTCCCCCGCCACTGCCTCAGACCCACCCCTCAACCGCTCCGCTCACCTTCCCCGCACTGCCTCAGACCCACCCTCACCCCCCTCCGCTCACCTTCCCCCCACTGCCTCAGACCCACCCTCACCCCCTCCGCTCACCTTCCCCCCACCGCCTCAGACCCACCCCTCACCCCCCTCCGCTCACCTTCCCCCCACTGCCTCAGACCCACCCCTCACCCCCTCCGCTCACCTTCCCCCCACTGCCTCAGACCCACCCTCACCCCCTCCGCTCACCTTCCCCCCACTGCCTCAGAGCCACCCCTCACCCCCCTCCGCTCACCTTCCCCCGCCACTGTCTCAGACCCACCCCTCACCCCCCTCCGCTCACCTTCCCCCCACTGCCTCAGACCCACCCCTCACCCCCCTCCGCTCACCTTCCCCCCACTGCCTCAGACCCACCCCTCACCCCCTCCGCTCACCTTCCCCCCACTGCCTCAGACCCACCCCTCACCCCCCTGCTCACCTCCCCCCACTGCCTCAGACCCACCCTCACACCCTCTGCTCACCTTCCCCCCACTGCCTCAGACCCACCCCTCACCCCCCTCCGCTCACCTTCCCCCCACTGCCTCAGACCCACCCCATCCACCCCCTCCGCTCACCTTCCCCCCACGGCCTCAGACCCACCGCTCACCCCTCCGCTCACCTTCCCCCCACTGCCTCAGACCCACCCCTCACCCCCCTCCGCTCACCTTCCCCCCACTGCCTCAGAGCCACCCTCACCCCCTCCGCTCACCTTCCCCCCACTGCCTCAGACCCACCCCTCACCCCCCTCCGCTCACCTTCCCCCGCACTGCCTCAGACCCACCCCTCACCCCCCTCCGCTCACCTTCCCCCCACTGCCTCAGACCCACCCTCACCCCCTCCCCGCTCACCTTCCCCCCACTGCCTCAGACCCACCCCTCACCCCCCTCCGCTCACCTTCCCCCCACCGCCTCAGACCCACGCTTCAACCCCCTCCGCTCACCTTCCCCCCACTGCCTCAGACCCACCCCTCACCCCCCTCCGCTCACCTTCCCCCCACTGCCTCAGACCCACCCCTCACCCCCCTCCGCTCACCTTCCCCCCACTGCCTCAGACCCACCCCTCACCCCCCTCCGCTCACCTTCCCCCCACTGCCTCAGACCCACCCCTCACCCCCCTCCGCTCACCTTCCCCCCACCGCCTCAGACCCACGCTTCAACCCCCTCCGCTCAGCTTCCCCCCACTGCCTCAGACCCACGCTTCAACCCCCTCCGCTCACCTTCCCCCCACTGCCTCAGACCCACCCCTCACCCCCCTCCGCTCACCTTCCCCCCACTGCCTCAGACCCACCCCTCAGCCCACTCCACTCACCTTCCCCCCACTGCCTCAGACCCACCCCTCACCCCCCTCCGCTCACCTTCCCCCACCGCCTCAGACCCACGCTTCAACCCCCTCTGCTCACCTTCCCCCCACTGCCTCAGACCCACCCCTCACCCCCCTCCGCTCACCTTCCCCCCACTGCCTCAGACAGACCCCTCACCCCCCTCCGCTCACCTTCCCCCCACAGCCTCAGACCCACCCCTCACCCCCTCCGCTCACCTTCCCCCCACTGCCTCAGACCCACCCTCACCCCCCTCCGCTCACCTTCCCCCCACTGCCTCAGACCCACCCCTCACCCCCTCCGCTCACCTTCCCCCCACTGCCTCAGACCCACCCCTCAACCCCTCCGCTCACCTTCCCCCCACTGCCTCAGACCCACCCCTCACCCCCCTCCGCTCACCTTCCCCCCACTGCCTCAGACCCACGCTTCAACCCCCTCCGCTCACCTTCCCCCCACTGCCTCAGACCCACCCCTCACCCCCCTCCGCTCACCTTCCCCCGCCACTGCCTCAGACCCACCCCTCACCCCCTCCGCTCACCTTCCCCCCTGCCTCAGACCCACCCCTCACCCCCCTCCGCTCACCTTCCCCCCACTGCCTCAGACCCACCCCTCACCCCCTCCGCTCACCTTCCCCCAACTGCCTCAGACCCACCCTCACCCCCCTCTGCTCACCTTCCCCCCACTGCCTCAGACCCACCCCTCACCCCCTCCGCTCACCTTCCCCCCACTGCCTCAGACCCCCCCTCACCCCCCTCCGCTCACCTTCCCCCCACTGCCTCAGACCTTCGCTTCACCCCCCCGCTCACCTTTCCCCCACTGCCTCAGACCCACCCCTCACCCCCTCCGCTCACCTTCCCCCCACTGCCTCAGACCCACCCTCACCCCCTCCGCTCACCTTCCCCCCACTGCCTCAGACCCACCCCTCACCCCCCTCCGCTCACCTTCCCCCCACTGCCTCAGAGCCACCCCCTCACCCCCTCCGCTCACCTTCCCCCCACTGCCTCAGACCCACCCCTCACCCCCTCCGCTCACCTTCCCCCACTGCCTCAGACCCACCCTCACCCCCTCGCTCACCTTCCCCCACTGCCTCAGACCCACCCCTCACCCCCTCCGCTCACCTTCCCCCCACTGCCTCAGACCCACCCCCTCACCCCCCTCCGCTCACCTTCCCCCACTGCCTCAGAGCCACCCCTCACCCCCCTCTGCTCACCTTCCCCCACTGCCTCAGACCCACCCCTCACCCCCTCTGCTCACCTTCCCCGCCACTGCCTCAGACCCACCCCTCACCCCCTCCGCTCACCTTCCCCCCACTGCCTCAGACCCACCCCTCACCCCCTCCGCTCACCTTCCCCCCACTGCCTCAGACCCACCCCTCACCCCCTCCGCTCACCTTCCCCCCACTGCCTCAGACCCACCCCTCACCCCCCTCCGCTCACCTTCCCCCCACTGCCTCAGACCCACCCCTCACCCCCCTCCGCTCACCTTCCCCCACAGCCTCAGACCCACCCCTCACCCCCCTCTGCTCACCTTCCCCCCACTGCCTCAGACCCACCCTCACCCCCTCCGCTCACCTTCCCCGCACTGCCTCAGAGCCACCCCTCACCCCCTCCGCTCACCTTCCCCCCACTGCCTCAGACCCACCCCTCACCCCCCTCCGCTCACCTTCCCCCCACTGCCTCAGACCCACCCCTCAACCCCTCCGCTCACCTTCCCCGCACTGCCTCAGAGCCACCCCTCACCCCCTCCGCTCACCTTCCCCCCCACTGCCTCAGAGCCACCCCTCACCCCCTCCGCTCACCTTCCCCCACTGCCTCAGACCCACCCCTCACCCCCTCCGCTCACCTTCCCCCCACTGCCTCAGACCCACCCCTCACCCCCCTCCGCTCACCTTCCCCCCACTGCCTCAGACCCACCCCTCACCCCCCTCCGCTCACCTTCCCCCCACTGCCTCAGACCCACCCCTCACCCCCCTCCACTCACCTTCCCCCACAGCCTCAATCCCACCCCCTCACCCCCCTCCGCTCACCTTCCCCCCACTGCCTCAGACCCACCCCTCACCCCCTCCGCTCACCTTCCCCCCACTGCCTCAGACCCACCCCTCACCCCCCTCCGCTCACCTTCCCCGCACTGCCTCAGAGCCACCCCTCACCCCCTCTGCTCACCTTCCCCCACTGCCTCAGACCCACCCCTCACCCCCTCCGCTCACCTTCCCCGCACTGCCTCAGAGCCACCCCTCACCCCCTCCGCTCACCTTCCCCCCACTGCCTCAGACCCACCCCTCACCCCCCTCCGCTCACCTTCCCCCCACTGCCTCAGACCCACCCCTCACACCTCCGCTCACCTTCCCCGCACTGCCTCAGAGCCACCCTCACCCCCTCTGCTCACCTTCCCCCACTGCCTCAGACCCACCCCTCACCCCTCCGCTCACCTTCCCCCACTGCCTCAGACCCACCCCTCAACCCCTCCGCTCACCTTCCCCCACTGCCTCAGACCCACCCCTCACCCCCCTCCGCTCACCTTCCCCCACTGCCTCAGAGCCACCCCTCACCCCCTCCGCTCACCTTCCCCCACTGCCTCAGACCCACCCCTCACCCCCTCCGCTCACCTTCCCCCCACTGCCTCAGACCCACGCTTCACCCCCTCCGCTCACCTTCCCCCCACTGCTCACACACTGTGTTCAAACCCCTCCGCTCACCTTCCCCCACGCCTCAGACCCACCCCTCACCCCCTCCGATCACCTTCCCCCCACTGCCTCAGACCCACCCCTCACCCCCCTCCGCTCACCTTCCCCCCACCGCCTCAGACCCACCCTCACCCCCTCCGCTCACCTTCCCCCCACTGCCTCAGACCGACCCTCACACCCTCCGCTCACCTTCCCCCCACTGCCTCAGACCCACCCCTCACCCCCTCCGCTCACCTTCCCCCCACTGCCTCAGAGCCACCCCTCACCCGCCTTCGCTCACCTTCCCCCCACTGCCTCAGAGCCACCCCTCACCCCCCTCTGCTCACCTTCCCCCCACTGCCTCAGACCCACCCCTCACCCCCTCCGCTCACCTTGCCCCACTGCCTCAGAGCCACCCCTCACCCCCCTCTGCTCACCTTCCCCCCACTGCCTCAGAGCCACCCCTCACCCCCTCTGCTCACCTTCCCCCCACTGCCTCAGACCCACGCTTCAACCCCCTCCGCTCACCTTCCCCCCACTGCCTCAGACCCACCTCTCACCCCCCTCCGCTCACCTTCCCCCCACTGCCTCAGACCCACCCCTCACCCCCCTCCGCTCACCTTCCCCCCACTGCCTCAGACCCACCCCTCACCCCCCTCCGCTCACCTTCCCCGCACTGTCTCAGACCCACGCTTCACCCCCCTCTGCTCACCTTCCCCCGCCACTGTCTCAGACCCATGCTTCACCCCCCTCCGCTCACCTTCCCCCCACTGCCTCAGACCCACCCCTCACCCCCCTCCGCTCACCTTCCCCCCACAGCCTCAGACCCACCCCTCGCCCCCCTCCGCTCACCTTCCCCCCACTGCCTCAGACCCACCCCTCACCCCCCTCCGCTCACCTTCCCCCCACTGCCTCAGACCCACCCCTCACCCCCTCCGCTCACCTTCCCCCCACTGCCTCAGACCCACGCTTCAACCCCCTCCGCTCACCTTCCCCCCACTGCCTCAGACCCACCCCTCACCCCCTCCGCTCACCTTCCCCCCACTGCCTCAGACCCACCCCTCACCCCCTCCGCTCACCTTCCCCCCACTGCCTCAGACCCACCCTTCACCCCCTCCGCTCACCTTCCCCCCACTGCCTCAGACCCACCCCTCACCCCCTCCGCTCACCTTCCCCCCACTGCCTCAGACCCACCCCTCACCCCCCTTCGCTCACCTTCCCCCCACTGCCTCAGAGCCACCCCTCACCCCCCTCTGCTCACCTTCCCCCCACTGCCTCAGACCCACCCCTCACCCCCTCCGCTCACCTTCCCCCCACTGCCTCAGAGCCACCCCTCACCCCCCTCTGCTCACCTTCCCCCCACTGCCTCAGAGCCACCCCTCACCCCCTCTGCTCACCTTCCCCCCACTGCCTCAGACCCACGCTTCAACCCCCTCCGCTCACCTTCCCCCCACTGCCTCAGACCCACCCCTCACCCCCCTCCGCTCACCTTCCCCCCACTGCCTCAGACCCACCCCTCACCCCCCTCCGCTCACCTTCCCCCCACTGCCTCAGACCCACCCCTCACCCCCCTCCGCTCACCTTCCCCGCACTGTCTCAGACCCACGCTTCACCCCCCTCTGCTCACCTTCCCCGCCACTGTCTCAGACCCATGCTTCACCCCCCTCCGCTCACCTTCCCCCCACTGCCTCAGACCCACCCCTCACCCCCCTCCGCTCACCTTCCCCCCACAGCCTCAGACCCACCCCTCGCCCACCTCCGCTCACCTTCCCCCCACTGCCTCAGACCCACCCCTCACCCCCCTCCGCTCACCTTCCCCCCACTGCCTCAGACCCACCCCTCACCCCCCTCCGCTCACCTTCCCCCCACTGCCTCAGACCCACGCTTCAACCCCCTCCGCTCACCTTCCCCCCACTGCCTCAGACCCACCCCTCACCCCCTCCGCTCACCTTCCCCCCACTGCCTCAGACCCACCCCTCACCCCCTCCGCTCACCTTCCCCCCACTGCCTCAGACCCACCCCTCACCCCCTCCGCTCACCTTCCCCCCACTGCCTCAGAGCCACCTCCTGCCCCAATAACTCAAGTTCCCCCCAGCACCACCCATTACCCCTTCCTCATGTCACACAGACACCCCCCACACTGGCTCCTCAGGCATTTCCCCCTCCATGGGCTTGCCATCCTATGGAGCAAATCCCTTCCCTCTGCCCGTTTCTGCTCCTTTTATAAACAGAGATATGCCAATCTCCTAGAGCTGGAAGGACGTTGAAAGGTCATCGAGTCCAGTCCCCTGCCTTCACTAGCAGGACCAAGTACTGTCCCCTGACAGATTTTTGCCCCAGATCCCTAAATGGCCCCCTCAAGGATTGAACTCACAACCCTGGGTTTAGCAGGCCAATGCTCAAACCACTGTGCTCTCCCTCCTCCTGACCCAGGAGCAGCCCCCCTGCATCTCTCATCCTACTGACTGCACCTGCAGATCTCATCCACCATTCACCCCAGACCTCTCATTTCTCTCCCAGCTGGCTAGGAGCTCGCAAAGCAGCAACATCCCGTCCCCAGCACACTGCGTCTCTGGCAGCGTCCCAGGGGTTTGTGCGGGATTTGGACAGTACTGAGCACTCACGCTGGCTCCTAGGTTAGTATTAGGGAGGAACCGCTGTTCAGTGATGAGGGCAGGGGACTGAGAGTCTGGATTCCTGGGTTCTTTTCCCAGCTCTGAACAGACCAACTGTGACAGATTGAAGAAGCTCCATGCATCTCAAAGCCACTAAATCACACACTTTCATAGTAATCAGATCTCAGTCAGGGTCTGTGCGGCGCCCAGCACAAGGGGGCCCTTGATCTCAGTCACGGGCTCTAAATGCCACTGTAATACTGCTACCAATAATATACGCACCCCAGGCCCTGCTGCCTAACCCCACACAACGGGGGAGACTCCACTCTGACCCATACACCCACTAGTCCCTGACCCCGTCCCCTTCCAGGCCAGCCCCCACCCCACTCATCCATCCCAGGCCGTCATTCCTCTCCCATTGCCCCCCATCTCCTCTGCCCTCCACGCCCCTCCTTCAACCCACGTATAATATCCCCCACCCCTGGCCTTCATTACTCTTGTTGCCTGACCATCCGACTTCTCTGAACCCGGGCCCCTCCCCCTGCCTGGCCACCCCCTGCCTTGTACCCCGGGCCCCTCCCCCTGCCTGGCCACCCCCTGCCTTGTACCCCAGGCCCCTCCCCCTGCCTGGCCACCCCCTGCCTTGTACCCCAGGCCCCTCCCCCTGCCTGGCCACCCTTGTACCCCAGGCCTCTCCCACTGCCTGGCCACCCCCTGCCTTGTACCCCAGGCCTCTCCCCCTGCCCCACCACCCCCTGCCTTATACCCCAGGCCTCTCCCCCTGCCCGGTCACCCCCTGCCTTGTACCCCAGGCCTCTCCCCCTGCCCCGCCACCCCCTGCCTTATACCCCGGGCCCCTCCCCCTGCCTGGCCACCCCCTGCCTTGTACCCCAGGCCTCTCCCCCTGCCTGGCCACCCTTGTACCCCAGGCCTCTCCCACTGCCTGGCCACTCCCTGCCTTGTACCCCAGGCCTCTCCCCCTGCCCCGCCACCCCCTGCCTTGTACCCCAGGCCTCTCCCCCTGCCCCGCCACCCCCTGCCTTGTACCCCAGGCCTCTCCCCCTGCCCCACCACCCCCTGCCTTGTACCCCAGGCCTCTCCCCCTGCCTGGCCACCCCCTGCCTTGTACCCAATGTTCCCTCTAATTTTTGACAGGCCGTGTGCACAAAAAATGTCTTCTGTGCAAATAGTTGTGTTTCTCTGCAAATTTTTGTTCGTGCGGTGTTTCGTCGTGTGCGCAGGGTTTAGGATCTGTGTGCGCGTGCACACGCGCACAGCTTAGAGGGAACAATGCTTGTACCCCAGGCCTCTCCCCCTGCCCTGCCACCTCCCTCCCTCCACCCCATGCCTCTCCCCATGCCTGGCTACCCTCCACTCCAAGACTCTCACCCTGCCTGGCCACCCCCCAGCCCGGCCATCCCCACCCTGCACCCCAGAGTGTCCCCCATCTGTCTGGCTGTCCCCCCACCTGTAGGAAGCAGGTCCCAGCGGGTGTGTTCTCCTTCAGGGATACATTGTAGAAGTTGCTCCTGAACACAGGCTCATTATCGTTAACGTCCTGCAGGGCCACATGCACCACGGCCGTGGAGGAGAGGACCGGTGTCCCTCTGTCCATGGCCAGCACTGTCAGCTGGGGCTGGGGGTCCTTCTCATAATCCAGGGAGGCTGCGGTGGTGATGATGCCGGTGGCTGCGTCGATGGTGAACCAGTTGGAGTGGGTATCCTGGCTGTGTAGGATGCTGTACCGTACCTCCCCATTGGGACCCTGGTCCTTGTCACGGGCTGTCACCTGAAGGACAAAGCTGCCTGGGTACACCACCTCGGGGATGCTCTGCTTGTATTCCTGCTGGTCAAAGAGTGGTGGGTTGTCATTGACATCCATCACCTGCAGCACAAAGGCCGACTCTGCCCGCAGCGGAGGGGTCCCTGAGTCAGTGGCTGTCACCCGCAGGTCATAGGAGTCTCTCTCCTCCCGATCCAGAAGCTGGTCCACACAGATCAAGTAGATGATATTGTCCTTGGTGGTGAGGGCAAATTTGCCGTCTCCCCCCTCCAGGGAGACATTGACATTGGAGTATTCACCATAGTCGGGGTCCGAGACAGAGATGCGTGCCACGTACTGGCCGGGCTGAGCACCCTCGGAGATCTGTGGTGAGCCATCCTCGCTCAGGAAGATGATGGTCATGGTGGGCTGGTTGTCATTGTAGTCGCGCACGTGGATGGTGACAAAGGCTGTGGTGACCTCTGGGTGCATGGCCTTGTCCCGTGCCTGCACCACCAGCTCATGCACCTTCCTCATCTCATAGTCCAGCCCCTTGTTGAGCTTGATGACACCCGTCCTGGAGTCGATGGTGAAGTACTGGTCAGGGTCACTCTGCCGACGGTTGATCTCATACACCACAGCCCCGTTGTCACCCTCATCTGCATCGGAGGCAAAGACCTGCAGGATGCTGCTGCCTGGCTTCAGGTTCTCGGAGATGAGGGTGTGGTAGCGGCTCTGGTTAAAGGCAGGTGCATTGTCATTGATGTCCTGTATGGCCACATCCAAAGTCATCTGAGTGCTCCGGGGAGGGGAGCCGCCATCATAGGCCTCCAGCAGCAGGGAGTATGACGAGCAGTTCTCCCGGTCCAGGACGTTGCTGACCACCAGGTCCAAGTACAGGACCCCATTGGGGCCCCTGCGTGTCTCCAGGCGGAAGGCTTGGCCCACATTCTCCCCTTTGAGCACATAACCCTGTGTGTTCAGCAGGCCACTGTCAGCATCGAAGGCTGGGTCCAGGGGGAACCTGCTGCCGATGTGGGTGTGCTCTGGGATTTGAAAGGTGCGGTGGTGCTTGGGGAATACTGGTGCATGGTCATTGATGTCATTCACCTGGACATTCACCTCCACTGTGATGCCCTCAGGGGTGACAGCAATGAAACTGTAGCGGTCCCGGCTCTCTCTGTCCAGCACACGGGCTGTTTTGATGATGCCTGTGTTCTCATCTATCTCCAGGTCCGTGGTGACACCGCTGCCCTCCTGCGCAGAGATGAAGTACATGTAGGCAGTGGTGCTGGGGGGCAGTCCAGCACTGATGTCCCCGATGATCGTGCCAGCTGGCTGCTCCTCATCTATCTGTAAATCCAGGGTGCCCAGCACAGTAGAGCCCTGCCCTGGCCTCAGGCCCCCAAGTAGCAGCAGCTGCAGCAGCAGCTGGGCTGACCTTTCCAGGCACCCCATCGCTAACAACTCCCCAAGGCCCTGGGGATGGAGGTGAAGGTTGGCTTGGTCTCCTTTTCAGTGTGTGCTCCTTAATCCTGCAAGGAATGCAGATCAGAGGAGGCTGGTCAGGAGCAGAGCAGCAAGCAAAGAACAGGAAAAGCATAAGGGGGAGGGGAGCTCTGCCAGGTACCCCCAGCCTCCTTTCTCTGAGTCCTTTCCCTCTAGCAGGGAGCCTATGAGACAAAGAGGTCAGGTAAAATTAGACCCAGAGGAGAAAGCGTAAAACCAGGGCGACTCAGAGGAGCGGAAGCATTTGCTGGTACCTGAGGAGAAGGCCTGGGGCTCCCTCTGGGGCTGCCTGTCCAGCTCCAGGCAGGCTATAGAGCTAACAAGAAATTCAGGCTTGTACTGTCCACTATAACTGACCATTCCCATTGCAGCTTCTGCTCTTCCCGAGAGCCATCCCTCATGGCCCCACAATTCCTGACTGCAACAGGCAAGCGGCTCTGCAGCAGGGTCCCAAAGAAGCTGAGTGCTGGTCAGGACTCCTGGGTTCTATTCCCAGCGCTGTCTCAATTTCCCCCTCAGTAAATGAACATAGATGGGTCAGCTCTGTGAGGCTGGGTCTGCTCTAGACTCTGGAAGGGTTCCAGAGGGGCTGGTGCCCCGGACTGCAACTTGCCAGGGCACTAAGCAATGCCATCATTACCAAATTTGGTCCCTCAGCTCTCACATGCCAATGACCTGGGGAGCACATGAAATCAGCCTGGGGGAGATGTTGACAGGCCCTCTCAGGGCACTCCTCTGGGGGGCGGGGGGGAAGGGTTAGGTGTTAAAAATGGGGGATCCAAAACGTAAGGTGCCAGTGTGCAGCAGAGTTGGATGGGGGCTCATGCCCCAGTGGCCAATAAATCAGCAGGGCTCTACCACCCAGCAGGCATCTACCATGTAGCGATTGCTTACAACCTGGTCCCTCTGGAGCAGAAGTGGCCCATCATTTTAGCCTGGCACAGATTTGGGATGCCCCTGAGTGGACACCGTGCCAGGCTGGTAACAGCAGAGTGGGAATGTGGCAGCTGGCTGTGAGCCCCACAGCTGCCCTGGCTTTCCGTGCATTTTCTCCCTGTCCCACACACCCTCTGCCGCTTGCACTCCTCCTTTGTCTCCTTCTCCCTGCTTCTTGCTCCTTTGCTCCATCCCCTTCACTCCCCCTACTGTAGCTTCAGCTCACTGCAGCAGTGGGAGAGGGATGGGCAGGGGAGGAGTGGATGTGATGCTGCTACACCTAGAGCCTGAAGGCTGCCTGGCCCCCTGGGCACGGCTCACACTCCCCAGGAGCAGGCAGAGCAGCTTAGCAGTCAGGAAGCCCCTCGAGGCGCACAAGCCCCAGTACTGCATTAGCCCCTGGTAAAACAGGGCTTAGTGGTCTGCAGGGACGGCGTCAGCATGAGCTCATTCTTGGACTCTCTTGAAAGCATTTGCTGTTGGTCCCATAACCACACTCAGGAGTTGCTCATGTCAGACATGGGGCGGCAGGAACTTCCCTGCATTCAGGGATGGAGATGGGTGGGGGCTGCTGGCTTCCAGCTGGAGATAAAGCACCCTACTCCAGTGTGTGATTGGGGAGATGGATGTGACTGGACCGGCCGAAGCACCCCATAGCAGTATTAAGCCTTTCCAGGGGCACAGAGAGTCAGGACTCCTGGGTTCTATTCCCAGCTCCAGAAGTGGAACTGGCCTAGTACAAATATCTTCCCCGTAAGCTGCAACAACTACTAACATGGAAAGCGATCTTAGGTAAACATTTCCTATAAGTGTAGTTGCTTTAAACACAGATTAACTTCTGGACCCATAGAGGAGCAGCCGGTGCCCCGGGACCCCATGCTTCTCTATGGACCACGGTTTAGTAACCACTGCTCTAGGGTCCTGGCTCCTGGGGCTCGATCGTCTCCCAACAGGATACAAGAAGTCAGTGGGACTTACTCAAATCCGGGCACTGGCTTCAAGTTGGATTTATGCCACTGAGTCACTGAATGGCCTTGAAAAATCACTTCACTTCCCCCTGCTAAAGCAGTGATGATACTTACCCAGACTGGGGGTGGTTCAGTGGGCTCTGTGTGTGGATGGGGCAACAATTTCTGGCAGTTGAGACAGGCTAGACCTTTGGCCTGTAATGAGTCTCAAGTGACCCAACCTTGGCTTGCTGGGAGCATGCTGAGTCAGGCTAAGGACAATGGGAGGTGGGGCATCTCGGGTTTAGGCCCTGGGCTGAGGCTAGGCAGGTCGGGAGCAGAGGGTCTGTCCCATGGAAGTCAAAGGACAGAGAGGGAACTGGAGAGTGACAGAGGGACCAAGGCTCAGCGCTGTTGTGATTTAAATAGAAGTGGGTAAACTAACCTAAACTAAACTCCATATTTCCCAAAGGAGACATGGATAAACTCATTATCCATGTGTGCCCTGAACTACCCTGCTGAAAGGGCTGGGTTTGCACAGGAGAGCAAATCCCATTAGTGCCAGGAGGGCAGCAAACCGAGGAAGGCGCTGGGTAAATTTGGAGGGTGATTGGGAAAGGAATGAAGCTGAGGGGTATTGAGGGCAGCATGTATGTGTGGAGCGTGTGCAGACTCGTCATGTTTGCCCTGGCAGGGTTGGGGACTGGGAGGTTCAGGCCTGTTCTCCCTCCCCCCACCAAGAGGATCTCCCTGCTTGTCCTGGGTAGAGGTTGAGAGCAGGCTGTTCAAGGCGCGGGCAGACCCGCATTCTGAGGAGCCTCACAGGCTCAGGCCGGTGGGGAAGGCTGCGGTGACCTCAGTGGATGCAGAGTCACCAAATCCCAACAGCTGCTTCCAATTAGCAGATAGCTCAGTGCAAGGGGCTGGTGCGGCTGGTCCAAGCCCTGCCTGTGTAATGTGAGCCCAGCTGCCTCGCTTGCTTGCTCACTCCCCTCCCTTCCCGAGGCACTGAGCTCCCTCTAAAACCAATGGCAGACTCAGCCACCCTGCAGAAAGCCATTAGCCAGCAGCACCCCCCACCATGCCACACCAGGATTCCAGACCACAGAGCTGGGGAGGGGTGCAGAGGGAAAGAAGCAAGGGAGATGATGGGGATTTCAACAGCATCTCCAGCTTCACTCATGTCCTGGGGCCTCCAATACCCGGCACAGGTCTGTCATATCAGAGGTACTGGGAGATCCAGGCCATGGGGAAGGAGAAGGGGGTTAGTAATGAGCAGGGGAAGGAAACAGCAGGAAAACAGAGAGCACATCCAACTGTCCATCCAGCTACAGCATTTCCTGTCTCCTGGTGTATCTAGGGGTACGTCTACACTGGACCTGAAGTGTAATTTCCAGCCCGGGTAGCCATACCCGCACTAGCTCTGACTGAGCTAGCACGCTTCTGAAGTGTAGCTGCAGCAAGACAGGCTAACCCCCTGAAGATGTACGCAGGATTTCAGACAGGATCCTGCTTCAGATGACTAGCCCGTCCTGCTGCTTGTACCGTCACTGCACCACTTCTATTCTTAGCACGCTAGAATTTTGATTAGCACTAGAGTGGGTGTGTCCACCGGAGCTGGAAATTATGTGTCCAGCTCCAGTGTAGATTTACCCAAAGTGCCATCTACTAGGCATGGTGAATTGGGCACCACTGACCCCTACTGGAAGGACGGTGAAGGGAGTGGCACAGAGGGTTGACCATGCAACAAAGATGGCTGCCGTGCATAGGCACAGTCAAAGACAATGCAAATAGTGCTAATGCTGCATGCTGGCTCCACAGAAAGCTTAGTATACACGGCACTGGTGAGACCTCATCTGCAATGCTGTGTGCAGTTCTGGTCTCCCATGGTCCAGAAAGATGAATTCAAACTGGAACAGGTGCAAAGGAATGGAATGGAAAACCCACTGTATGAGAGGAGACTCAAAGAGCTTGACTTGTTTAACCTAACCAATAGAAGGCTGAGGGGAGATACGATTGCTGTCTATATATACACATCAGAGGGATAAATACAAGGGAGGGAGAGGAGTTATTTAAGTTAAGTGCCAATGTGGACACAAGAACAAATGGATATAAACTGGCCATCAACAAGTTTAGGCTCAAAATTAGGCAAAGATTTCTAACCATCAGAGGAGTGAAGTTCTGAGCCGCCTCCCAAGGGGCGCAGTGGGAGCAAAGACACCTAACTGGCTTCAAGACTGAGCTTGATAAATTTGTAGAGGGGATGGTAGGATGGGACTGCGTACAATGGCATGAGGCCGATCGGTGTCTCCCAGTAACAAAAATCCTCAACAGCTGGAGACGGGACACTAGATGGTGCGGGGAGGACTCTGAGTGACTACAGAGAATTATTTTCAAGGTGTCTCCTGGTGGGTCTTGCCCACTGACTAGATGATCACGATGGTCCTACCTGGCCTTAAAGTCTATGAGGTCCCTACATGTGTAGAAATATTATTGAGCCCTATTCTTCATGCAGGCTACCCTGTACCCACAACTTCAAACTCCTAGCCTTCAAAGCCAGACAAAGCCCAGTGGTTCTGCCTCCCAATCCCTACCCAGCTGGCATGCGGCTGGCGCCCCATCCCCATATCCTCCAGTTCCCCTTTCAACCCCTGTCCATCTCCTGCTCTGCAGCATGACCCCATATCCACTGCTCCCCTTTCCAACCCCTACCCAGCTCCCCCATGGCCTGTACCCTGACACCTTCTCCACCACTCCTCCTTCCAGTCCCTACGTGGCTCCCCCCTGGCCTGTACCCCGACCCTTCCCCATTGCTCCCCCTTCCAGCCCCTCCCCAGCTCCTCCTGGCCTTCAGCATGACCCCATCTCCCTGCCATTACTGTGTACATTGGCGCCCTCCTCCCCCATTCCCTTACCAGCAGTCTGGGACCGCAAATGCCTTGAGCAAAGCTGGCTCTGGAGCAGCCAGATAAACACTCACTTGCTCTCCAGACCCTCTCAGCTAGTGTACCACAGGCGTGTCACACACGCACACACAACCCTCTCTCTCTTTCTCTCTCACACACACAGTGTCTCACACACATACAGTGTCACTCTCACAGACGCAATACACTCCCACCCAGCTCTCTCTCTCTCTCTCACACACACACTGTGTGTCTTTTTCTCTGTCTCACACACACACAATGTCTCTCTCACACACAGTACACTCAGTGGGCACGCGCGCACACACACACACACACACACAATGCACTCACAGCTGGCACACACAGTGTCTCGCACAAACTTACAGCGTTTATACCCTCACAGCTGTTTAGTGCACAAACACACACTCAGTCTCTCCCACACCCTCTCTGCCCACGCAGCCAAAGTACCCGAGTGTCCCGGAGCATGGCCAAAGCCAGACGCTGGGACCCTCCGGAGCCGCTGCCCCTCCCGACACAGCATGTGCAACCCCCGCCCCATCCATGCACCCCCCTTCCAGGCTCCGCACCCCATTGTCTCGCTCTGCCGAACAGAACAAAGCACTCGGTTTCCCCGCGGCTGTGACCATGTAAACGGCGCCGGGCCGGGTAGGGTGACCAGATGTCCTGATTTTATAGGGACAGTCCCGATATTTGGGGCTTTTTTATATGGGCTCCTATTACCCCCCAGCCTGTCCCGATTTTTCACACTTGCTGTCTGGTCACCCTAGGGCCAAGAATCGGTTCTTACCCCCCAGCGAAAGGAGCAGCGCCCCTCTGGGCCCCGGAGCGGGTACCTGGGCCATGGGAGGGATGCGGAGCAGAGCCGGGGAATGGGGGAGGGGCTGCGGGGACGCGGCTGGGCTCCGCGGCAGCAATGCCAGTCCCCCCATGAGGAGAGCACAAAGCGGCCGGCACCGCTGCGTCTGGGCGCAGCCCCCTGCGCAGCTCCAAGGCATGGGGGGGGGGGGCGCGGGATGGAGAGCCGGAAGGAGGGTGCGGGGTCGGGGAGCCCAACGGGGGGTGCGGGGCGGGGAGCCGGAGGGGAGGTGCGGGGGGGAAACCCGAGGGGGTGGGTGCGGGGTCGACGAGCCCGGGAAGGGGGTGCGGCGGGAAGCCGGGGATGGCGCAGGGTCGGGGGAGCTGGTGGGGTGGGTGCGGGGGGGTGGGGACGGGAGCCCGAGAGGCGTGCGGGGCGGGGAGCCGGGGATGGCGCATGGTCGGGGGAGCGGGGGGGGGGAGGCGCGGGGACGGGGGAGCCCGAGGGGGGGGGGGGAGGCGCAGGGGCGGGGAGCCCGAGGGGGTGCGGGGCGGGGAGCCGGGGGGGAGGTGCAGGGACAGGGAGCCTGAGGGGGGGCGGGGAGCCCGAGGGGGGTGCGGGGCGGGGAGGCGCGGGGACGGGGAGCCCGAGGGGGGGCGGGGAGGCGCGGGGACGGGGAGCCCGAGGGGGGGCGGGGAGGCGCGGGGACGGGGAGCCCGAGGGGGGGCGGGGAGGCGCGGGGACGGGGAGCCGGGGGGGAGGAGCGGGGACAGGGAGCCCGAAGGGGGGGGGAGGCGCAGGGGCGGGGAGCCCAAGGGGGTGCGGGGCGGGGAGCCGGGGGGGAGGCGCGGGGACGGGGAGCCCGAGGGGGGGCGGGGAGGCGCGGGGACGGGGAGCCGGGGGGGAGGCGCGGGGACAGGGAGCCTGAGGGGGGACGGGGAGCGGGGGGGGGCGGGGAGGCGCGGGGACGGGGAGCCGGGGGGGAGGAGCGGGGACAGGGAGCCTGAGGGGGGGCGGGGAGCCGGGGGGGGGGCGGGGAGCCTGAGGGGGGACGGGGAGCCGGGGGGGGGGGGGCGGGGAGGCGCGGGGACTGGGAGCCGGGGGGTCCGGCCCCAGCGCTCAGCACTTACTCCCGTCCGGCTCCGCTGCAGTCACAGCCGCGCAGCGCGCCCCGCACGGCGCCCCTGGGGAGCCGGGCACCGACTCCCCATCGCGGCTGCCCGAGCGCCGGTGCCCGCTGCAGGGATCGCTGCCTCCGTCCCCGAGCTCCGCTGGCTGCTCGGGAGCCGGGGCCGCAGGGTCCACACTGGGCTGGGAGCGCAGGCTCCGGCTGCAACCCGATCCGGCTGCCCCCCTCCCGTCCCCCGCTCCCTGCTCACCGCCCCGCTCCCTCCTTTCTTTCCATCCCCCCCCCCCGCCCGGCTGCACGATTCCTCGCGCCGCCGGGAGCCAGTCCAGGGGAAAGAGGGAGCCGCGCACAGCTGGGCTGGGGGCTGCGGGCCGGGGCGGGGCGGGGGGGGGGGAGCAGAGAAGGGACAGTGTGAGGGGAGGGATGGGAGGAAGAGCCCAGAAAGGATAGTGAGGAGAGGGGGCAGGGAGGGGGGAACAGAAACAGGATAGTGAGGGGAGGGGGCTGGGCAGGGAGTGGGGAGCAGAGAAGGGATGGGGAGGGGAGGGGCAGGGAGGGGCCAGGGAGCAGAGAAGGGATGGGGAGGGGAGGGGCAGGGAGGGGGAGCAGAGAAGGGATAGTGAGGGGAGGGGGAGGGGCAGGGAGTGGGGAGCAGAGAAGGGATGGGGAGGGGAGGGGCCAGGGAGCAGAGAACGGATGGGGAGGGGAGGGGGAGGGGCAGGGAGGGAGGAACAGAGAAGGGATAGTGAGGGGAGGGGGAGCAAGGAACAGAAAAGGGATAGTGAAGGGAGGGGGGAGCGGAGAAGGGATACTGAGGGGAGGGAGTGGGAGGAACAGAGAAGGGATAGTGAGGGGAGGGGAAGGGGACAGGGAGGGGAGAGCAGAGAAAGGATAGTGAGGGGAGGGGGCTGGGCAGGCAGGGGGAGCAGAGAAGGGATAGTGAAGGGAGGGGGGAGCAGAGATGGTATAGTGAAGGGAGGGTCCAGGGAGGGGGAGCAGAGAAGGGATAGTGAAGGGAGAGTGCAGGGAGGGGGGAGCAGAGAAGGGATAGTGAAGGGAGAGTGCAGGGAGGGGGGAGCAGAGATGGGATAGTGAAGGGAGAGTGCAGGGAGGGGGGAGCAGAGATGGGATAGTGAAGGGAGGGTGCAGGGAGGGGGAGCAGAGACGGGATAGAGAGGGCAGGGGGAGCAGAGAAGGGATAGTGAGGGGAGGGGGCTGGGGAGGCAGGGGGAGCAGAGAAGGGATAGTGAAGGGAGGGGGGAGCAGAGATGGTATAGTGAAGGGAGGGTCCAGGGAGGGGGAGCAGAGAAGAGATAGTGAAGGGAGAGTGCAGGGAGGGGGGAGCAGAGATGGGATAGTGAAGAGAGAGTGCAGGGAGGGGGGAGCAGAGAAGGGATAGTGAAGGGAGAGTGCAGGGAGGGGGGAGCAGAGATGGGATAGTGAAGGGAGAGTGCAGGGACGGGGGAGCAGAGATGGGATAGTGAAGGGAGAGTGCAGGGACGGGGGAGCAGAGATGGGATAGTGAAGGGAGAGTGCAGGGAGGGGGGAGCAGAGAAGGGATAGTGAAGGGAGAGTGCAGGGAGGGGGGAGCAGAGATGGGATAGTGAAGGGAGAGTGCAGGGAGGGGGGAGCAGAGATGGGATAGTGAAGGGAGAGTGCAGGGAGGGGGGAGCAGAGATGGGATAGTGAAGGGAGAGTGCAGGGAGGGGGGAGCAGAGATGGGATAGTGAAGGGAGGGTGCAGGGAGGGGGAGCAGAGACGGGATAGAGAGGGCAGGGGGAGCAGAGAAGGGATAGTGAGGGGAGGGGGCTGGGGAGGCAGGGGGAGCAGAGAAGGGATAGTGAAGGGAGGGGGGAGCAGAGATGGTATAGTGAAGGGAGGGTCCAGGGAGGGGGAGCAGAGAAGGGATAGTGAAGGGAGAGTGCAGGGAGGGGGGAGCAGAGATGGGATAGTGAAGGGAGAGTGCAGGGAGGGGGGAGCAGAGATGGGATAGTGAAGGGAGAGTGCAGGGACGGGGGAGCAGAGATGGGATAGTGAAGGGAGAGTGCAGGGACGGGGGAGCAGAGATGGGATAGTGAAGGGAGAGTGCAGGGACGGGGGAGCAGAGATGGGATAGTGAAGGGAGGGTGCAGGGAGGGGGAGCAGAGACGGGATAGAGAGGGCAGGGGGAGCAGAGAAGGGATAGTGAGGGGAGGGGGCTGGGGAGGCAGGGGGAGCAGAGAAGGGATAGTGAAGGGAGGGGGGAGCAGAGAAGAGATAGTGAAGGGAGGGGGGAGCAGAGATGGGATAGTGAAGGGAGGGTGCAGGGAGGGGGAGCAGAGACGGGATAGAGAGGGCAGGGGGAGCAGAGAAGGGATAGTGAGGGGAGGGGCCTGGGCAGGCAGGGGGAACAGAGAAGGGATAGTGAAGGGAGGGGGCAGCAGAGAAGGGATAGTGAAGGGAGGGGGGAGCAGAGATGGGATGGTGAGGGGAGGGGGCTGGGGAGGCAGGGGGAGCAGAGAAGGGATAGTGAAGGGAGGGTGCAGGGAGGGGGAGCAGAGACAGGATAGAGAGGGCAGGGGGAGCAGAGAAGGGATAGTGAGGGGAGGGGGCTGGGCAGGCAGGGGGAGCAGAGAAGGGATAGTGAAGGGAGGGGGGAGCAGAGATGGGATAGTGAAGGGAGGGTGCAGGGAGGGGGAGCAGAGATGGGATAGTGAAGGGAGGGTGCAGGGAGGGGGAGCAGAGACAGGATAGAGAGGGCTGGGGGAGCAGAGAAGGGATAGTGAGGGGAGGGGGCTGGGGAGGCAGGGGGAGCAGAGAAGGGATAGTGAAGGGAGGGGGGAGCAGAGATGGGATAGTGAAGGGAGGGTGCAGGGAGGGGGAGCAGAGACAGGATAGAGAGGGCAGGGGGAGCAGAGAAGGGACAGTGAGGGGAGGGGCCTGGGCAGGCAGGGGGAGCAGAGAAGGGATAGTGAAGGGAGGGGGGAGCAGAGATGGGATAGTGAAGGGAGGGGGGAGCAGAGAAGGGATAGTGAGGGGAGGGGGCTGGGGAGGCAGGGGGAGCAGAGAAGGGACAGTGAGGGGAGGGGCCTGGGCAGGCAGGGGGAGCAGAGAAGGGACAGTGAGGGGAGGGGCCTGGGCAGGCAGGGGGAGCAGAGATGGGATAGTGAAGGGAGGGGGGAGCAGAGATGGGATAGTGAAGGGAGGGTGCAGGGAGGGGGAGCAGAGAAGGGATAGTGAAGGGAGGGTGCAGGGAGGGGGAGCAGAGACAGGATAGAGAGGGCAGGGGGAGCAGAGAAGGGATAGTGAGGGGAGGGTGCAGGGAGGGGGGAGCAGAGAAGGGATAGTGAAGGGAGGGGGGAGCAGAGATGGGATAGTGAAGGGAGGGTGCAGGGAGGGGGAGCAGAGACAGGATAGAGAGGGCAGGGGGAGCAGAGAAGTGATAGTGAGGGGAGGGGGCTGGGGAGGCAGGGGGAGCAGAGAAGGGATAGTGAGGGGAGGGGGAGCAGAGATGGGATAATGAAGGGAGGGTCCAGGGAGGGGGAGCAGAGATGGGATAGTGAAGGGAGGGTGCAGGGAGGGGGAGCAGAGACAGGATAGAGAGGGCAGGGGGAGCAGAGAAGGGATAGTGAAGGGAGGGGCCTGGGCAGGCAGGGGGAACAGAGAAGGGATAGTGAAGGGAGGGTGCAGGGAGGGGGAGCAGAGACGGGATAGAGAGGGGAGGGGGCTGGGGAGGCAGGGGGAGCAGAGACGGGATAGTGAAGGGAGGGGGGAGCAGAGACAGGATAGAGAGGGCAGGGGGAGCAGAGAAGGGATAGTGAGGGGAGGGGGCTGGGCAGGCAGGGGGAGCAGAGAAGGGATAGTGAAGGGAGGGGCGAACAGAGAAGGGATAGTGAAGGGAGGGTGCAGGGAGGGGGAGCAGAGACGGGATAGAGAGGGGAGGGACAAGGGCGAATGTGCATTGTGAGCAGACTGTGCTAAGAGGGGTAGACCCCTCTCTCCCCTGTAAAATGCCCTTTTTCTGAGCACACTCCTGTAGGTCTGAGTTTCCTGCAGCCTAGAAATGCCTGGGCCAATCTCAGAGTTTCCGTCCCCTGCTACTGTGTACTGTTCCCGTCCCTACAGGCCCCTGGGGTGGGGATGGGGAGTTACCTGCTGCATGGGGCCCAGCATGGGAGTAACTTGGATCGGTTGATCCCTGGCCGCAGGGTGCTGCTGCTGGCAGGATGGCCCCAAGGTGAGGCGGGCAGTACGGATAGCAGCTGCCTGGAGTGGGCCTGGCTGGACCAGGTGCCCTTCCGGGACCCTGGCTGACTTTCCCAGCTCTAGATCAGGACTGAGCTGGTTCCTCCTGAGCATCATTCTTCAGTAATCTTTGAGCCTCTTAACACCACAGTGGATAAAAGGGACCTGCCTTTTGTATTTGGACTTTCACAAAGGATGGGGTGGGGCTCCCCTGCCCCTCACATCCTTCCCCCTGGCAGGGCACTGGCGGGGGGGGAGCTATGCTGCCCCTCATGTTCTGCCCCCTGGCAGGGCACTGGGGGGGGGGAGCTATGCTGCCCCTCATGTTCTGCCCCCTGGCAGGGCACTGGGAGGGGGGCCATGCTGCTCCTCATGACCCAGGGGGAAGGGCCTGGCCTGTTTCTATTTCCTGGTAGATGGAATTTGGCACTTGAATTGGGGTTTGGTGTGACCAGTCAGGAGGCCCAGCCGAGTCCCTTGCCCACCCTCACCTCTTGTGCTGGAGTCTCTGGTGGTGAAGTCAGAAACAGGAAATCCCGCCAGGATGTGCTTGGACCCCGATTCCCGGATGTTCCCAGCCATCAGCAGCTTCCTGCATCCAGATGGAGGTTAAAAATAAGTGAAGAAATCAGGCACCTGCTAGGCCTATGAGAGTCCCGGAGCTCCAGGGAGACGGGGAGCATTCCCCTGAATGGGAATGAGCTATCTGGGTAGCAGCACTCTTCTCCTGGTGAGACTGCCTCTGCACTAGGGTCACACCATTTAACCATGCCCCTGCAGTGTTGCCTGGTGATGGGAACTGGTACCTTGGCTTTGTAGAACCATTCCTATGGCCTCATCCCAGAGAAGCTATGTTAGCGCATTGCTGCTAGGACAGGTTCGGACAAGGCTCTCCAAGGGCAGGGAGGCCAGACCCTGTCTGCCCCTCTCCCCTCCTCTTCCCAAGCCAGCTCCAAACTCAAACTCTCCAGCCCCGCCTCCCCCTTTGTCTCCTTCCCGGGCCAGGAGGTCACCTGATCCCTTTGTTCCAGCACCTTCAGCTCGCACCTTTTCAGGGGAGGGGCCGGGCCATCTGTTGCCAGGAGACAGGGCCATTCTCTGTGTCCAGGCCCCTGCCCACACCTGCCTTCTAGGGCTCTGTAGCAATCATGCACCCTTGTTCCACAACCTAGAAACTCAAGCACTGCATAGGGGAAACCGAGGCACCCACACAGTACTCAGGGAAAACATTAACAACAGTCCTAGTTTGTCACATCTCTCCCCCCTTCAAGACCGAACTGAGCGGGGTCACTTTAGCCAGTGACCTGGGGAAGTTCGAACCTGGTCACACCAGGGCGTTACAGTTCGACGAGCTCCCTTAGGTCGGGTGGGCTTGATGGCACCCGCAGGCCGCGCTTGATGGCACCCGCAGGCCGCATGTGGGAAGGTTTATGCAGCCCGTGCCCTTTTCCCATCCCAAAACCCCTGGGGTTCAAGCTGAGATCAGGTCTTCTCCCAGCGCTCCAGTCTGGAGGGCCGTAATTCGGGCTCTCTTGGTTAAGAGCCTCCCTCTTGATCTGGTCCCCTCTCTGACCACGTGTCTCTGTCACCAGCCACTCGGCATCGGCCCCTTTTCCTGGATGCAGCCACGTTGGGGCGGAGTGGTGAATATACCCCGTGAAGCGCCACCCACATAGATCTGGCTGTCGCTTCTTAAGGGCCTGCCCCATGGCCAGGCATTCCCTCTCTATGGCCTGACCGTTCTGCCTCCAGGGCAGCAGCTCCTTGCTCCGATACCCGATGGGGTGTCTCTCCCGCTTCGCATAGGCCTGCATCAGCATCGCGCCCAGCCCTGTGTCTGAGGCTTCGGTGAACACTGTACAGGGCTTGGCCCGGTCTGGGTTTACTCGATCTATTGGGCCCTGGATTAGAGCCTCCTTCAGCTCACAGAGAGCCCTCTGGCACTGCTCGGTCCAGACTGCCTCGTCTGGCTTCCCCTTCTTACCTAGCTCTGTGATGGGGGCAGCTAGGGAGCTAAAGGGGGGTACAAACCTCTGGTAGTATCCCACCATCCCGCTAAAGGCCTGGACCTGTTCCTTGGTCTGGGGAACAGGACAATCTCTGATCGCCTCCACCTTGGCCAGCCCTGGGCTGCTGAATGACTGGATCACCTCTAAAGCCAGCATGTCCTTGGCCTCTCTCTCCCGGTTCTGGGCTGTTTTCCCAGTTACTCTGAATGGGGGACACCTGATGGGAGGATGGGCTCCCATCTCAAGGGAGAGATCCATCAGGGGGTCTTCCCCCTTCTCCTCCCAATCGTCCCTTACCGGTTCTAGGGGTCCCCTTACTCTCCTCCCATACCACAGCTTGAAAGGGAAGCCCCCTGGTGATTCCTGGGGCACTTCCCTGTGCCATCGGTGGGGCAGGTACTTGTCCCAGTCCTGTGGGTGCTGATTTATACAAGTCCTCAACATCAGTCTCACGGGCCCCTGAACTCTCTCCACCAGCCCGTTGGACTGAGGGTGATATGCAGAGGCCCAGGTGGGCCAGACCCCACCTTTCTCCCACACGCCCCGGAGCCGGGCTGAGATGACCTCGGATCCCTGATCTGTAAAGACCTCGCTGGGGATCCCCATTCTGCTGAAGATGGTCAGCAGCGCGTCTGCCTCGGTGTCTGCCGCGGTGGAGGACAGAGCCACCACCTCTGGGTAGCGGGTGGCGAAATCCATCACCACCAGGATGCATTTCTTCCCTGACCAGGTTGCCCTGCTGAGGGGGCCTACCCTATTCATAGCCACCTTCTGGAAAGGTTCCTCTCTGATGGGCAGGGACCTCCAGGGATCTTCTCCCTTACCCCAGGCCAGGTACAATAGCCGGTGATGATACTTCTGGGGCCCCACCGGCTGCCTCCTGATTCCCCACAGTTCTACTTCCCCTTGGGGAGCCCATTCCCGGCACAGGAATTCCCTTCTCCCACAGGGATCTGTCTCTGCAGCCTTCCCCAAGGGGGTTTGCAGCGCTGTGGCTAGCAAGTTCCCTTAGCTTCTCCAAGGCGGGATCCCTCTGCAGCTCACTGGCCAGGCCTGGGGTCACCGCCCCACTGAGCCCTGTCCCTGGTGGCTCCCTCCCTGCCGTGGAATCACTTCCCGGCAGCACCTCTGGACCAGGCAAGCCTGGTTGGCAGCTGTCCTGCCCTGCCTGTGTGTCCCCCCACTCAGCTGGGGTCTCTGCTCCCCCGGTGCTCAGCGCTGCCCTGGCTGTCCCTGTGGGGCCAGGCAGCGAGCTCGCTGCTTTGCTCTCTGCATCAGAGACTGCCTGAGCCACCTCTCCATTGTGCAGGGGGGTGGGGAGCATCTCTCTGTCGCACCCTGCCCTAGGGGTCTGGTTACAGGCAGGCAGGTAACTGGGGCCTGGCAGCTCCTCCCCCCTGCCAGCCAGGTCATTTGCATTTTCACTGACCACTTCCCTCTTAGCCAATTGGTTCCCTGGGTTCAAATTCAAATCCTTGGCCGTTACAGGGCCAGGGCCTGGATCCTGTCCCAAAGATACACAGTCGCCCCCCAACAGCACCTTACAGCTGATATCCTGGAGAACCCCAACCACCAGCCAACCCGACCCCTCCTGGGTCTGCACAGGGATCTGGGCCGAGGGCGGGGCGAATGGTTCCATCCCTGGGACCCTCACCCAGGTTACACAGCCCCATAGCCTCTGGTGGGGGTGCACCACCCGGGGCCTGACCACAGTTCTCTCTGTCTCGGGGTCTCGCCACCCCAAGAATGTCTCTCCATTGACCATCACCTTCCGCTCCCACTGGGGGTCCATAGGGCTTGAGTCCAGGGCCAGGAGTGGAAATCCGTCCACCATCCCACCCATCTGGCTGGCGGAGTTTATGGCCTTGGGACCCAGCAAGGGGGTTAGATCCCGGGGCTTTTCCGCAGGGTCTCCCTGGTTCCAATCACCAGCCTGCTCAAAGGCAGTGAGGTGGGCCTCCACATCCCTACCCTCCTTAACCAGGGGCAGCAATTTAGGATCGAGGTTCCCTGCGGAACTGGCACCCCGGGATCTGTCCCCACTTACCCCTGGCCAGTCCCCTATGCCTCTCCGTTCCACCACCACCAGTTCATGCTGCTGCTGCTTCTCCTGTAGGTCTTTCTCGGGCTCTCGCTGTCTCTCACAGTCCTCTTGCTCTCTCGGACTCAGCTCCAGTCCCATCCGTCTCCGATCCCCTGCTGGGGAACCCGATCGTGAAGACCCCCGTCTGGTTGGGGACTAGACTCTTGGGGATGTCAGGCTACCACTCCAGCTGCTCCCAGATCCTGCTGTAGCCCCATTGGGGTCAGGAATCTGCTCCTTAGAATGGTCATCCTCCTCCAGCTGCAGAATTAGCTGGGCTTTAGTGAGCTTCCCAATGTGTATCCCTCTCTTTTTGCACAGGGTTACAATGCTCTTCTTAAGGAGAAGGCGATAGGCCATCACTTCACTGCTCCCAAGTTGCTGTGGATCCGCAGACCTGTGTGCTCTTAGCTCCCCCCTGGTTTCCAGGATGAACCCCAAGTGTGCCAGCCCTTCTCCAGGTCACCTCTTTGCCAGGGTCGAGCTGCAGCTCCTCCGCCCCTGGGTCCACTCACGGCACCCCCAGGGGAACCCTGTCACTGCAAAAATCCTTCTCTCTCCCAGGGCCAAGCCGCAGGCTCCTCCGCCCCTGGGACTGCTCACTGCAGCCCCATCATTGCACAGTCCTTCTCGCTGATCACACACTCCCAGGGGTTAAGCGTAGCTCCTCCGCTCCCCGAAACCGCTCCTCTGTGAGCCTTCAGCACGCCTGGTCCTCGTAAGCACCCCTTCATTCTACTGCTCCCCAGTCACTTACTGCAGGAAGCACTGTTCCTGGGGTGCAGAACATCCCACCACTGCCACCAGTTGTCACGGAGTATAGGGGAGTCCGGCCCTGCACCCCTCTTCCCCGGAGTCACTGGGAGTCTCAGCCAGCCAGTAGAACAGAAGGTTTATTAGAGATGCCAGGAACACAGTCCAAACAGAGCTTGTCAGTACATCCAGGACCCCTGAGTCGGGCCCTTCCGGGGGGCAGGGAGCTTAGACCCCAGCTCGGGGCTCCCTGCATTTCACCCCACAGCTCCAAATGGGGCAGGGAGGCCAGACCCTGTCTGCCCCTCTCCCCTCCTCTTCCCAAGCCAGCTCCAAACTCAAACTCTCCAGCCCCGCCTCCCCCTTTGTCTCCTTCCCGGGCCAGGAGGTCACCTGATCCCTTTGTTCCAGCACCTTCAGCTCGCACCTTTGCAGGGGAGGGGCCGGGCCATCTGTTGCCAGGAGACAGGGCCATTCTCTGTGTCCAGGCCTCTGCCCACCCCTGCCTTCTAGGGCTCTGTAGCAATCATGCACCCTTGTTCCACCACCTAGATACTCAAGCACTGCATAGGGGAAACCGAGGCGCACACACAGTACTCAGGGAAAACATTAACAACAGTCCTAGTTCGTCACAAGCTATGTTAGCGCATTGCTGCTAGGACAGGTTCAGACAAGGCTCTCCAAAGGTTAGTGTAGGCATGGAGCCAACCGTCTGGCTGTCTCTCCTCTGTTGGCCCTCATGAATGACCACACAGGGTTCCTGCTGATGGGCGCCTCCTGCATGTTCCCATCCTTCCGTTTTTGGTCAAGCCCAAACTGAAGCCCTGAGTGCGAGGCCCATCCCAGGGCTGTGTGTGATTGGCTGCTTCAGGGGCGGGGAGAGATGGAGGAGGATATGGTTTCTGTTAATTTGTTTACAAGAATGTTTACAATCATGGAAACTCTGTACAGCTCTGACAGGCCCTTTGGAGACAGCTGGATTGAGCAA
Source organism: Chelydra serpentina (assembly GCA_037349315.1). Taxonomy (NCBI): domain Eukaryota; kingdom Metazoa; phylum Chordata; order Testudines; family Chelydridae; genus Chelydra; species Chelydra serpentina. The sequence continues at coordinate 62,484 of JBAIAC010000465.1, forward strand.
CAGCATCTGCATCACACTGATGCTGCAGATCCCCTGCAGAGAGGGTCCTTTGCCCCTGCCTCCCAGACCTGCCCCTCCCTTCCACTCTCAGCTAGTCCTTCTCCTGGGGCCCACGACAGGATCGATGCCTACGGTCTATTTCCAAGGACTCTGCCCTGTCCAGTCCTAACCATTCCGAGCAGGGGGGCTTCCACCCCATCCTCTGGAAGACAATTCCCTGCCTAATATCTCACTCAACAAATAATGTGACCAGCTGCTGCATCTCCACAGCCTGAGGTGTCCATGATGGCCCTGTTCATTCTGACCCACCTATCCCAGCCCTCTGTTCTCACCTGCCAACTCTGCCAAGGCCCCTCAGTTGCAACTAGCAGCCCACTTGCTATCCATCCCAGTCCTGGGCTCCCAACACAACCCACTTGGTGTTACTGGTGTTACAGGACCACCTAGAGGCCAAGGCGCCAGTGTGCTAGGCGCTGTACACACACAACAATAAGACAGTTCCTGCCCCAGAGTTCATGATCTAAGGTCAAGACAAGAGACAGCAGGTGGATATAACAAACAGATGGGAAGCACCAAGCAACTGTGAGCCAGTTGTAGTGACCAGTAGTGGTATGTGTTCACAAAACAGCAGCTGCCTGACCATTGCCAAGTGTTTACAAAACACCACAGCATAAGTGGGTTTTAAGGGGAGATTTAAAAGGAGAATAATGTAGTGGCCTTGTAGATTATTACAGGGAGCTACTTCCACGTATAAGGGGTAGCGTGGAAGAATACACAAGGCTGCTAGTGGGAAAAATCGACAAATTAGCTCAATCCACTTGATATCATTTTCTGAGATCACAGTTTGTTTGGTAAAGGTAATTGTGCTGACATAACAGACTTCTGAAAGGCATGAGATGTAGTCCCACACAACATTCTGATTAAAAGTTAGTTTTATACAATCTATTTGTAGCCCACATTTAATGGATTATAAATTGGTTAATTGTTATTCAGTAGCTTTCACTGATCAGAAAGCAAATATAAAATCATTACACAGGGCATACTGAGCAGAAGTGGGAAGGTGATATTACCTCTGTATACTGCTCTTGGTGAAACCAGAACTGGACCGTGTCCAGGTTTGGTGTCTACGCCTTACAAAGAATGTTGAAAAATTGGAAAGGGTCAAACCTGCCTCACAGTGAGAAACTAAAGGAGATCAATCTATTTAGCTTAACAAGGAAAAGCTTAAGCAGTGAATTGATCATGGTCTGCAAATACCTACATGGGGAGACGATTTCTGATAGTAGACAGCATGGCCGGCTCCAGGCACCAGACGACAAAGCATGTTCCTGGGGCGGCACGCTGTAAGGGGCGGCAGTCCAGGGATTCTGGGGCATCCATTTTTTTTTTTTTGCTTCAGCAGTTTGGCGGTGGCCATTTTTTTTTGTTGCTTGGTGCGGCCAAAAAGCTGGAGCCGGCCCTGGTAGACAGTTCTTTACTTTCACAGACTTAGGCAGAAAAATTCCAACAGGAAATAAGAGGCAACTGTATAGCAGGGAAGGGAATGAACCATTAAAACAACTCACCAGGGATGTGGTGTATTTGCCGTCACTGGGCGGCTGCAAATAGAGACTGAGCATCTCATTGTAAAAGATCTGCACTAGCTCAAGCAGACGTTGTTGGGCTGGATGCAGTAGTCACAGGGTGACCTGGTCTGGCCTGTGTTATTCAGATGGTCAGACTAGCTCATAATGGGCCCTTCTGGCCTTAACATCAACTAATCTCTTTATCTGGGAATCCCAGTGTGAAGGACCTGCTGTTATTTAGGGATTCTCCCAATTAGACTGAAGAACTGTGTCAAACTGTGAGGTGAATAATGGGGAAACCAACAAACACCTTCTAATCTGGGAACCAAGACAGGATTGAAACCTACATTTCTAGCAGTGTGTGCGCGCTGGGGGGCGGGACAAGGAGGCAGATTCAGTCGAGCTGAGTTGCTGAGGGGTGCGCTGTAAGTGCTATTTTACCAAATCTGCTGCTCCCAGATTATGATAGCCCTCCTACCACAATTTTCAGACCATAAGAACACAAGAATGGCCATAAGGGGTCAGACCAATGGTCCATCTAGCCCAGTGTCCTGTCGTCCGACAGTGGCCAATGCCAGGTGCTTTAGAGGGAATGAAAAGAACAGGCCAATCAGTGAGTGATCCATGCCATCATCCAGCCCCAGCATCTGGCAGTCAAGTGGCCTAGGGACACTCAAGGCATGGCGCTGTGTCCCTGACCATCTTGGCTAATAGTCACTGGTGGGGCCCAAATGGGTCTGTGTAGACGCGTGTAGACGCATGCGCGCGCGCACACACACACACGCGCGCGCGCACACACACACACACACACTCTAAAGTGCACTGGGTCCCAAATGGGTATGTGTATACACACACACATACACACACACACTGGGTCACAGACCTGGGAAATATTTTTGTTAAATAATGAGGAAGATTACTTAGGAGGTGCACATTTTCAGTATCACCGGGGAAAAATCCTGATTGGCTGCTTTCCCCATGTTACCCTCTTCCTGGGGAAGAGCAGCCAATCACCGATGGGGGCTGCTGCTAGGGGCAGCGGGCAGAGCTCTCTCCCTGCTCCTCAGGAGCCCTCACCATTCTCAAAGGAGTTGAGGGGGGAGCAGAAAGGCCCCAGCTGGGCTGAAGTGAGTGATAATAGACACCCTCCGCCCCACAGACACACCCTTTTTTTCAGCCCACTTTAAGAACTGCCCTCAACTCCTAACTCTTCTTAGTTCTTGTCCTGGCTGCCTCTTCTAACCTCCTCCTCCTCCGGAGTCTCTTCATCCATGCTTCTGCAGCACAGCGACCTCACTTGGCAGGGATTACCCGGCAGTACAGGCCTTGCTCTGGTAGGTGCCCTTAGAAAGCTGCTCACTTAGGCCTGGACTTCCTCCCTGGTAGCGAACAGTCTCCTTCTGTTCCCCTGGAAATCAGCTGGGAGGAAGCAAGATGGGGAGGTGGTTTCCGAAATGCTGTGGATTGTGATTACAGACTTCGTCTCAAACTCTATTGGGGGTGGGGAGAGCAGGAACGGCTGCCCGGGGGACTTAAGTTATTTTGGTGCAAGTTGAACATGTGCCTTTGATCAACTCTGCTTACGGACAGATGCAAACCTGGTGGTGAGGGGCTTGTTGGCGTTTTGTAAAGGGAAGCAAACAATTTGGGGAATGGCCCTTCCCAAGGAACACGCTGGTTGCTTTGGAGGATCCGGAGCTTTCTAAATATAGAGAGGGAATTATTTCAGAATGGAAAATGTTTGTACAGGAAGGAAAGGCTCTGAGATCAGCCGACTTGAAACTTACCCACATGCTGTTGACTGCAACAGACCTCTCCAGCTTGGGAGCAGAGAGCCGGGGTGTGGAGACTGCAGGGAGGAGGAAAATCTCCAGGCATTACCCATCAGTGCCTGAATTTGTCCTCACGCAGTAGCCTTCTCTCAGCTCTGGGCTAGCATTTAGGGGCAGGTTTCTGGAGCAGAGACACATGTGGGGCCTGGTGAGTCCTCCTGGGAGAGAAGGAAAAAGAAAAAAAACCCAAACCCTGGCTCATAAGGTTCCTCTTGATTTTAAATCACAGACAACTGGGTTCCATCTACCACGCTTCACGCATGCTGAGTACTAGATCATGCCGAATATCCCCAGCAAGCACCCCCACCCACGCACGCACACACACACACACACACACACGTGAACAAATGGCATCAGTCAACATAGGTACAGTGCACATACACACTGCCACAAACACAGTACTCTCTAGCTATACTGCAGCAAGACACTCGCACACAGATAACCTGGTGTGAAATAGCTCCATCTAGTGGTAATTTGTATTTACACAGTTTACAAAGTAATTACTAGTTTGATTATTTATTATCTGTATCGTGATAGCACCTAGGAGCCCTAGTCACAGACCAGGACCCCATTGGGCTAAACTTATTGTTACATTTTCATTAATTACAACAGGCAAAACCACTTGTTAATATGAGGTCAAAGTTGCTGTCATGCCTGTAACGGGCAGTGTAGCGACCTAAGCGCTGTGCTGCTGAACTATGGGTAAATATCCAAACTCACAGCCCCCCAAAGCCCTTAAAGATGCACATGTAAGCCACTCCATTGCATTTCTCAGCACCTCCCATGCTGAATTACAGCCCCCTTCCCCCTTGCAAGGTCAGATACAGCCCGATACCTGCTCCTCACTTCGCCCCTCCCTGCCTTTCAGACATGGCCCTGATACCTGTCCCAGCCACCATGCCCAGAAGCTGCCTTGCCAGATACACCCCATTCCATGCAGTTTCAAGCCAGTTTCTATGGGCTATTACTGATATTGGAGAAGGGCAGTTTAGCTGCAGAAGGGTCACATCAGTGATTTCTAGAGGTCTGAGCCGTGTTCATAAGAACAGACATACTGAGTCAGACCAATGGTCCAGCTAGCCCAGTATCCTGTCTTCTGACAGTGGCCAGTGCCACATGCTTTGGAGGGAATAAACAACACAGAGCAATTTTGAGTGATCCATTCCTGGCAGTTAGAGGTTTAGGGACACCCAGAGCATGAAGTTGTGTCCCTTACCATTTTGGGTAATAGCCATGTATAGCCCTATCTTCCATGAACTTATCTAATTTTTTCTTGAACCCAGTTACACTTTTGGCCTTCACAAAATCCCCTGGCAATGAGTTCCACAGGTTGTCCCAGAGACAAATAGTTTGGTGGAGAGGTTCAACGAGACAGTGAAATCAGTGCTGTGAATGTATGCAAACAAAAGGGCCCAGGACTATCTGTTGTTTGCTTATATAATGCCCCAAGAATCTACAGGGTTTGCTCCATTTGATCATTTCTACAGAAGGAGAGTGATGGGATAACAAGCTAAATATGAGTCAACAGTGTAACACTTTGCAAAAAAAGCGAACATCATTCGGGGATATATTAGCAGGAGTATTGTAAGCAAGACACGAGAAGTAATTCTTTCGCTCTACTCCACGCTGATTAGGCCTCCCGTCCTGGGCGCCACATTTCAGGAAAGATGTGGACAAATTGGAGAAAGTCCACAGAAGAGCAACAAAAATTATTAAAGTTCTAGAAAACATGACCTATGAGGGAAGATTTTAAAAATTGGATTTGTTTAGTCTGGAAAAGAGAAGACTGAGAGGAGACATGAGAACAGTTTTCAAGTACATAAAAAGTTGTTATAAGGAGGAAGGAGAAAACTTGTTTTTCTTAACCACCTCCCACAAACCACCACAGCTCCCAGTCAGCCTGCCAGCATGCAGGTCACACTCTGAGTGTGTGTGTTATCCACAGCCATGGTCCAGCAGCCTGTCAGCATGCAGGTCACACTCTGGCTTTACCAGCTTTACCCAACACACTCCCTGTCCTAGATACTACTCTAAATGGAGGTACCCGCACAGATCACAACACTGCATTAGTTTGATTAAAGAATAAAACAAGATGTTTTAATGACAAGCAGATAGATTTTAAGTGAGTATAACTATAAGGCATTAAAGTCAGGAACGGTTACAAGAGAAATAAGGATAAAACACTTCCTAGTACTAAAACAAAGTAGACTGGTTTAAGGTGAAGTCCTTTACCACGTGTTCCCAGTAACATTGCTGACCAAACTCTCAAAGTCCAATGGATGTTTCTTTTGTCTTCTTAGGTGAAAGAGATGAGAGAGAATGTGGAGGATTTTTAACCCTCACTTTTATAAGTCAGTTACCCTTTGAAAATGCATTTTCCTGAGGGTTACTCCTAGATACAGTTCATTCCTGCTGCGACGACAGAGACAAGGCATCTGGTGGTAAAAGAGGTTGCATGCTGTTGTTTGCTAAGATGCAAATTGGTCCGTTCCTGCCCGCCCTTCCTTGGCAAAGAATGGCTGCTTGATAGGTGTCTGCCCATCAATTTTGATGACAGCTGGCTAGAGGCAACAGCTTGTCCCTTGTCTTTGAGAAATTGGTTTACTCAGACTTGTCTAGTAAACACGTTTCAGACCTAATTTCAGCTTGTTTATAACTTTACATATGACGTTGCTACACACATTTCACCATGATATTATTGACCATCAGGTTATTAGTTTTCAAATACCTCAACAAGGAATATTTTGAACGAGGATTATTATGAGGATTAATAGTGTGTAGGGTGTGAATATAGGGGTGCATTCAGTCACAAGCCCTCACCCTGATCACCACCTACTCCCCACCTCACAAAGCAACACACACCACCCTGGTATCACCCCCTCCCCACTGTACCTTGGTCCCTGCCCACTCCCTGCCCACACCTACACCCCAGTGACCACCCCCTTAGGGTTGTCAGGTGTCTGGTTTAAAGGGATTCTGGAGACGCCGGTCAGCACTGTTACAATTCTGGTTGGCGGCGCAGTGGGAGTAAGGCAGACTCCCTGCCTGCCCTGGCTCTGCGTGGCTCCTGGAAGCAGAGGCATGTCCCCCCTCCGGCTCCTAGGTGTAGGGGCAGCCAGGGGCTCCACGCCACTGGCCCAAGCGCCAGCTCCACAGCTCCCCTTGGCCAGGAACCACGGCCAAGGGGAGCTGCGGGGGTGGCCCCTGCGGACAGGGGTGCCCCAACTCCCTGTGCCAGCCCTAATCCCACTCCCGCCCTCCAAACCCCTCAATCCCAGCCTGGAGCCCCCTCCTGCCCCCCAAACTGCTCATCCCCAGCCCCACCCCAGAGAGCCCGCACACCTAGCCAGAGCCCTCATACTCTCCGGCATCCCAACCCACTGCCTCAGGCCGGAGCCCCCTCCTGCACCCTGAACTCGTTTCTGGCCCCACCCCAGAGCCTGCATCCCCAGCCTGAGACCTCATCCCCTCCTGAACCCCAGCCCCCTGAGCCAGCCCAGTGTAACTGAGCAAGTGAGGGAAAGAGGGGAGAGCGAGCTACAGAGGGAGGGGAGGATAGAGTGAGTGGGGCAGGGGGCAGAGCAAGGGTGTTCAGTTTTGTGCAGTACAAAGTTTACTTCTGGGGGAATTCTGCACCACTGCACATGCGCAGAATTTGTCCCCTGCAGATTTCTTTGCTTTCCCACGGAAAAATGACTTTCTGATGGGGAAGCTGTGACATTCTATACCTTGGGGGAGCATACTGTAACCTCCATATTCCTCATTTTCATATAATTGTGATCTTACATATAAAGCATGCCTTGTAAGGTGTCAGGGGAAAGATTATATGCTCAAAGTCATTTCTCTATCCATATATGTGTATCATTGATGCATATGAAGTTATGAAAATTGTGTTGTATGATGGTCACTAAAACATGCTGTAAGTTGCGGAATCAGCCAGATATTAGCTCCCGTAAGGTAACAGCAAGGAAAGTAACCAACGCCCGGGTGGGGTGTCAAACAACCCATCCACAGCCATTGTCCAGCAAGGAAGCTACAATGCAATGACTCACCTGCATGAGGCCACACCAGGGGAATTGCTCAACCTTGCCTGAGGGCTCAGCAATGCCCCCCAGACGTGCCTGGACTTGTGCTCCCCAAGCACATGGACTGAGGGTATAAAGCAGACAGAGTGGACACATACTGGGCCCTTCTCCTGCCTCCACCTTCACTGCAAGCCACTAAAACACTGAGAAGAAGACAAGACTCCAACAAAGGACATTGTTCCTTAAACCTGGGCCAAACCTGTATATTAAGGACTGCAATAGCCAGTAGGGTGAGAAAAACTGCTTAATCTAGATGTTGCCCAGTCTAATAGGGTTGAGAATTTAGACTGCATGTTTATATTTTATTTTATTTTGGTAACCACTCTGACTTTTTGCCTATCACTTAAAATCTATCTTTGTAGTTAATAAATGGGTTTGTTTATTCTACCTGAAGCAGTGCATTTGGTTTGAAGTGTGTCAGGCTCCTCTTGGGATAAGAAGCCTGGTGCATATCAATTTCTTTGTTAAACTGACAAACTCATATAAGCTTGCAGTGTCCAGCGGGCATAATTGGACACTGCAAGACGAAGGTTCCTAGGGTTGTGTCTGGGGCCGGGGATATTGGCTAGTGTCATTCGGTTGCACAATCCAAGGACCAGCTTACATGCTAGAGGCTGTGCGTGAACAGCCCAGGAGTGGGGATTTTACTAGCAGAGCAGGGTAAAGCTGGCTCCCAGAGTCAAGGACTGGAGTGACCTAGCAGATCACTGATAACACCAGGGGAACCAGAAGCAAAGGGAAGCCACAAGAATGGTCATATGACCCTTGCCAGCAGTATGTTTCAGGTGCCCAGGGAGGCTGGTAGAGAAGTAAATCACTGTGGGGCAGAGGGTGGGACTGGGGAAGACCTGGCTGGTAGCTCCTAGCCTGGGCTGGGCTCAGCAGTTAGCCCTGGCTGGGCTGTGGAGGATGGGACTTCCTGCATGGCATCTGGGGCCAGTTCAGACCCACCCCCAGATTTTTCCTCCAGCTGCAGGAAGCTCTGAAACTCCCCCCGGTTCCCACTTCTGCACCATCGCTCCTCAGCTGCAGGGGGAGTGAACACTGTATAGGGAGCTGCTCCCCGATCTGCCCAACCCCCATGCATCCTCCAGACCCCCGCTCATCCAGATCCTCCCGCCAAGTCTCACCCCCCCCACTAAGAACCCCCCCCATGAACCCCACTCCACCTGCACCACCCTGATGAGCCATATGCACTAGGATCCCTCCCACCACTGAGCCCCACTCCCCAGCATCCGGACCCCCACACACTCAGCCCCCGCTGCTGAGCTCTATCCTTTCCTCCAGTCCCCCCTCACTGAGCACCAACCACATTCACCTAGACCACCCTGCTGAGTCCCATTAACATTGAACCCAGATCCCCCCCACACCCAGATCCCTGGCTGAGCCACCCACACCGAGTGCCCCATACAGATCCCTCTCAACCCACACCTGGCCCTGCCGAGCCTGCCTGCCCATCCACGCCTGGCTCCCCCCACACTGACCTGCCCTGCTGAGCCTGCCTGCCCATCCACGCCTGACTCCCCCCACACTGCCCTGCCGAGCCTGCCCGCCCACACGCCTGGCTCCGCGTACACTGCTCTGCCGAGCCTGCCTGCCCATTCACGCCTGGCTCCCCCCACACTGCCCTGCCGAACCTGCCTCAGCATCCACACCTGGCTCCCCCCACTCTGCCCTGCCGAGCCTGCCTGTCCATCCACGCCTGGCTCCCCCCACAATGCCCTGCCGAGCCTCCCTGCCCATCCACGCCTGGCTCCCCCCACACTGCCCTGCCCATCCACGCCTGGCTCCCCCGCCACTGCCCTGCCGAGCCTGCCTGCCAATCCACGCCTGGCTCCCTCCACACTGCCCTGTCGATCCTGCCTGCCCAACCACGCCTGGCTCCCCCCACACTGCCTTGCCGAGCCTGCCTGCCCATCGACGCCTGGCTCCCCCCACACTGCCCTGCCGAGCCTGCCTGCCCATCCACACCTGGCTCCCTCCACACTGCCCTGTCGAGCCTGCCCGCCCATCCACGCCTGGGTCCCCCCACACTGCCCTGCCGAGCCTGCCTGCCCATCCACGCCTGGCTCCCTGCACCCTGCCCTGCCGAGCCTGCCTGCCCATCCACGCCTGGCTCCCTCCACACTGCCCTGCCGAGCCTGCCTGCCCATCCACGCCTGGCTCCCCCCACAGTGCCCTGCCGAGCCTCCCTGCCCATCCATGCCTGGCTCCCCCCACACTGCCCTGCCGAGCCTGCCTGCACATCCACGCCTGGCTCCCGGCACCCTGCCCTGCCGAGCCTGCCTGCCCATCCACGCCTGGCTCCCTCCACACTGCCCTGCCGAGCCTGCCTGCCCATCCACGCCTGGCTCCCCCCACAGTGCCCTGCCGAGCCTCCCTGCCCATCCATGCCTGGCTCCCCCCACACTGCCCTGCCGAGCCTGCCTACCCATCCACGCCTGGCTCCCCGCACCCTGCCCGCCGAGCCTGCCTGCCCATCCACGCCTGGCTCCACCCACACTGCCCAGCCGAGCCTGCCCGCCCATCCACGCCTGGCTCCCTCCACACTGCCAATCCACGCCAGCCTTCCCCAACAATGCCCTACCCATCCACGCCTGGCTCCCCCAACACTGCCCTGCCGAGGCTCCCTGCCCATCCACGCCTGGCTCCCCCAACACTGCCCTGCCGAGCCTCCCTGCCCATGCACGCCTGGCTCCCCACACACTGCCCTGCCGAGCCTGCCTGCCCATCCACACCTGGCTCCCAGCACTCTGCCCTGCCGAGCCTGCCTGCCCATCCATGCCTGGCTCCCTCCACACTGCCCTGCCGAGCCTGCCTGCCCATCCACGCCTGGGTCCCCCCACACTGCCCTGGCGAGCCTGCCCGCCCATCCACACCTGGCTCCCCCCACACTGCCCTGCCGAGCCTGCCTGCCCATCCACACCTGGCTCCCCCCGCACTCCCCTGCATAGCCTGCTCGCCCATCGACGCCTGGGTCCCCCCACACTGCCCTGCCGAACCTGCCTCAGCATCCACACCTGGCTCCCCCCACTCTGCCCTGCCGAGCCTGCCTGTCCATCCACGCCTGGCTCCCCCAACACTGCCCTGCCGAGCCTCCCTGCCCATCCACGCCTGGCTCCCCCCACACTGCCCTGCCGAGCCTGCCCGCCCATCCACGCCTGGGTCCCCCCACACTGCCCTGCCGAGCCTGCCTGCCCATCCACACCTGGCACCCCCACACTGCCCTGCCGAGCCTGCCTGTCATCCACACCTGCGTCCCCCCACACTGCCCTGCCGAGCCTCTCCATCCACACCTGGCTCCCCCCACACTGCCCTGCCGAGCCTGACCGCACATTGACGCCTGGGTCCCCCCACACTGCCCTGCCAAGCCTCGCCATCCACACCTGGCTCCCCGCACCCTGCCCGCCGAGCCTGCCTGCCCATCTACACCTGGCTCCACCCACACTGCCCAGCCGAGCCTGCCCGCCCATCCACGCCTGGCTCCCTCCACACTGCCAATCCACGCCAGCCTCCCCCAACACTGCCCTGCCCATCCACGCCTGGCTCCCCCAACACTGCCCTGCCGAGCCTCCCCATCCACACCTGGCTCCCCGCACCCTGCCCGCCGAGCCTGCCTGCCCATCTACACCTGGCTCCACCCACTCTGCCCAGCCGAGCCTGCCTGCCCATCCACGCCTGGCTCCCTCCACACTGCCCTGCCGAGCCTGCCTGCCCATCCACGCCTGGCTGCCCCCAGAGTGCCCTGCCGAGCCTGCCTGCCCATCCACGCCTGGCTCCCCCCACACAGCCCTGCCGAGCCTGCCCGCCCATCCACGCCTGGCTCCCCGCACACTGCCCTGCCGAGCCTGCCCATCCACGCCTGGCTCCCCGCACCCTGCCCTGCTGAGCCTGCCTGCCCATCCACGCCTGGCTCCCCCTACACTGCTCTGCCGAGCCTGCCTGCCCATCCACGCCTGGCTCCCCCCACACTGCCCTGCCCATCCACGCCTGGCTCCCCCCACACTGCCCTGCCGAGCCTGCCTGCCCATCCACGCCTGGCTCCCCCCACACTGCCCTGCCCATCCACGCCTGGCTCCCACACACTGCCCTGCCCATCCACGCCTGGCTCCCCCCCCACTGCCCTGCCAAGCCTGCCTGCCAATCCACGCTTGGCTCCCCCCCCACTGCCCTGCCGAGCCTGCCTGCCAATCCACGCTTGGCTCCCCCCCCACTGCCCTGCCGAGCCTGCCTGCCCATCCATGCCTGGCTCCCCGCACCGTGCCCTGCCGAGCCTGCCTGCCCATCCACACCTGGATCCCCCCACACTGCCCTGCCAAGCCTGCCTACCCATCCACACCTGGCTCCCTCCACACTGCCCTGCGGAGCCTGCCCGCTCATCCACGCCTGGCACCCCCCATACTGCCCTGCCGAGCCTGCCCGCCCATCCACGCCTGGCTCCCCCCAAACTGCCCTGCCGAGCCTGCCTGCCCATCCATGCCTGGCTCCCCCCACACTGCCCTGCCGAGCCTGCCTGCCCATCCACGCCTGGCTCCCCCCACACTGCCCTGCCGAGCCTGCCTGCCCATCCACGCCTGGCTCCCCCCACACTGCCCTGCCGAGCCTGCCCGCCAATCCACGCCTGGCTCCCCACACACTGCCCTGCCGAGCCTGCCCGCCCATCCACGCCTGGCTCCCCCCACACTGCCCTGCCGAGCCTGCCTGCCCATCCACGCCTGGCTCCCCCCACACTGCCCTGCTGAGCCTGCCTGCCCATCCACGCCTGGCTCCCTCCACATTGCCCTACCGAGCCTGCCTGCCCATCCACGCCTGGCTCCCCCCACACTGCCCTGCCGAGCCTGCCCGCCAATCCACGCCTGGCTCCCCACACACTGCCCTGCCGAGCCTGCCCGCCCATCCACGCCTGGCTCCCCCCACACTGCCCTGCCGAGCCTGCCTGCCCATCCACGCCTGGCTCCCCCCACACTGCCCTGCCGAGCCTGCCCGCCCATCCACGCCTGGCTCCCCCCACACTGCCCTGCTGAGCCTGCCTGCCCATCCACGCCTGGCTCCCTCCACATTGCCCTACCGAGCCTGCCTGCCCATCCACGCCTGGGTCCCCCCACTCTGCCCTGCCGAGCCTGCCCGCCCATCCACGCCTGTGTCCCCCCACACTGCCCTGGCGAGCCTGCACGCCCATCCACGCCTGGCTCCCCCCACAATGCCCTGCCGAGCCTGCCTGCCCATCCACGCCTGGTTCCCTCCACATTGCCCTGCCGAGCCTGCCTGCCCATCCACGCCTGGCTCCCTCCACAATGCCCTGCCGAGCCTGCCCGCCCATCCACACCTGGCTCCCTCCATACTGCCCTGCCGAGCCTGCCAGCCCATCCACACCTGGCTCCCCCCACACTGCCCTGCCGAGCCTGCCTGCCAATCCACGCCTGGCTCCCCCCACACTGCCCTGCCGAGCCTGCCTGCCCATCCACGCCTGGCTCCCCCCACACTGCCCTGCCGAGCCTGCTTGCCAATCCACGCCTGGCTCCCCCCACACTGCCCTGCCGAGCCTGCCTGCCAATCCACGCCTGGCTCCCCACACACTGCCCTGCCGAGCCTGCCCGCCCATCCACGCCTGGCTCCCCCCACACTGCCCTGCCGAGCCTGCCTGCCCATCCACGCCTGGCTCCCGCCACACTGCCCTGCCGAGCCTGCCCGCCCATCCACGCCTGGCTCCCCCCACACTGCCCTGCTGAGCCTGCCTGCCTGCCCATCCACGCCTGGCTCCATCCACACTGCCCTGCCGAGCCTGTCTGCCCATCCACGCCTGGCTCCCCCCACACTGCCCTGCCGAGCCTGCCTCCCCATCCACACCTGGCTCCCCACACACTACCCTGCCGAGCCTGCCTGCCCATCCACACCTGGCTCCCTCTACACTGTCCTGCCGAGCCTGCCTGCCCATCCACGCCTGGCTCCCTCCACACTGTCCTGCCGAGCCTGCCTGCCCATCCACACCTGGCTCCCCCCACAGTGCCCTGCCGAGCCTGCCCGCCCATCGACGCCTGGGTCCCCCCACACTGCCCTGCCGAACCTGCCTCAGCATCCACACCTGGCTCCCCCCACTCTGCCCTGCCGAGCCTGCCTGTCCATCCACGCCTGGCTCCCCCAACACTGCCCTGCCGAGCCTCCCTGCCCATCCACGCCTGGCTCCCCCCACACTGCCCTGCCGAGCCTGCCCGCCCATCCACGCTTGGGTCCCCCCACACTGCCCTGCCGAGCCTGCCTGCCCATCCACACCTGGCACCCCCACACTGCCCTGCCGAGCCTGCCTGCCATCCACACCTGCGTCCCCCCACACTGCCCTGCCGAGCCTCTCCATCCACACCTGGCTCCCCCCACACTGCCCTGCCGAGCCTGACCGCACATCGACGCCTGGGTCCCCCCACACTGCCCTGCCAAGCCTCCCCATCCACACCTGGCTCCCCGCACCCTGCCCGCCGAGCCTGCCTGCCCATCTACACCTGGCTCCACCCACACTGCCCAGCCGAGCCTGCCCGCCCATCCACGCCTGGCTCCCTCCACACTGCCAATCCACGCCAGCCTCCCCCAACACTGCCCTGCCCATCCACGCCTGGCTCCCCCAACACTGCCCTGCCGAGCCTCCCCATCCACACCTGGCTCCCCGCACCCTGCCCGCCGAGCCTGCCTGCCCATCTACACCTGGCTCCACCCACTCTGCCCAGCGGAGCCTGCCTGCCCATCCACGCCTGGCTGCCCCCAGAGTGCCCTGCCGAGCCTGCCCGCCCATCCACGCCTGGCTCCCCGCACACTGCCCTGCCGAGCCTCCCCGCCCATCCACGCCTGGCTCCCCCCACACTGCCCTGCCGAGCCTGCCCGCCCATCCACGCCTGGCTCCCCGCACCCTGCCCTGCTGAGCCTGCCTGCCCATCCACGCCTGGCTCCCCCTACACTGCTCTGCCGAGCCTGCCTGCCCATCCACGCCTGGCTCCCCCCACACTGCCCTGCCCATCCACGCCTGGCCCCCCCCACACTGCCCTGCCGAGCCTGCCTGCCCATCCACGCCTGGCTCCCACACACTGCCCTGCCCATCCACGCCTGGCTCCCCCCCCACTGCCCTGCCAAGCCTGCCTGCCAATCCACGCTTGGCTCCCCCCCCACTGCCCTGCCGAGCCTGCCTGCCAATCCACGCTTGGCTCCCCCCCCACTGCCCTGCCGAGCCTGCCTGCCCATCCACGCCTGGCTCCCTCCACACTGCCCTGCCGAGCCTGCCTGCCCATCCATGCCTGGCTCCCCGCACCGTGCCCTGCCGAGCCTGCCTGCCCATCCACGCCTGGCTCCCCGCACCCTGCCCTGCCGAGCTTGCCTGCCCATCCACACCTGGATCCCCCCACACTGCCCTGCCGAGCCTGCCTACCCATCCACACCTGGCTCCCTCCACACTGCCCTGCGGAGCCTGCCCGCCCATCCACGCCTGGCACCCCCCATACTGCCCTGCCGAGCCTGCCCGCCCATCCACGCCTGGCTCCCCCCAAACTGCCCTGCCGAGCCTGCCTGCCCATCCACGCCTGGCTCCCCCCACACTGCCCTGCCGAGCCTGCCTGCCCATCCACGCCTGGCTCCCCCCACACTGCCCTGCAGAGCCTGCCTGCCCATCCACGCCTGGCTCCCCCCACACTGCCCTGCCGAGCCTGCCCGCCCATCCACGCCTGGCTCCCCCCACACTGCCCTGCTGAGCCTGCCTGCCCATCCACGCCTGGCTCCCTCCACATTGCCCTACCGAGCCTGCCTGCCCATCCACGCCTGGGTCCCCCCACTCTGCCCTGCCGAGCCTGCCCGCCCATCCACGCCTGTGTCCCCCCACACTGCCCTGGCGAGCCTGCCCGCCCATCCACGCCTGGTTCCCTCCACATTGCCCTGCCGAGCCTGCCTGCCCATCCACACCTGGCTCCCTCCACACTGCCCTGCCGAGCCTGCCCGCCCATCCACACCTGGCTCCCTCCATACTGCCCTGCCGAGCCTGCCCGCCCATCCACACCTGGCTCTCCCCACACTGCCCTGCCGAGCCTGCCTGCCAATCCACGCCTGGCTCCCCCCACACTGCCCTGCCGAGCCTGCCTGCCCATCCACGCCTGGCTCCCCCCACACTGCCCTGCCGAGCCTGCTTGCCAATCCACGCCTGGCTCCCCCCACACTGCCCTGCCGAGTCTGCCTGCCAATCCACGCCTGGCTCCCCACACACTGCCCTGCCGAGCCTGCCCGCCCATCCACGCCTGGCTCCCCCCACACTGCCCTGCCGAGCCTGCCTGCCCATCCACGCCTGGCTCCCGCCACACTGCCCTGCCGAGCCTGCCCGCCCATCCACGCCTGGCTCCCCCCACACTGCCCTGCTGAGCCTGCCTGCCTGCCCATCCACGCCTGGCTCCATCCACACTGCCCTGCCGAGCCTGCCTGCCCATCCACGCCTGGCTCCCCCCACACTGCCCTGCCGAGCCTGCCTCCCCATCCACACCTGGCTCCCCACACACTACCCTGCCGAGCCTGCCTGCCCATCCACACCTGGCTCCCTCTACACTGTCCTGCCGAGCCTGCCTGCCCATCCACGCCTGGCTCCCTCCACACTGTCCTGCCGAGCCTGCCTGCCCATCCACACCTGGCTCCCCCAACAGTGCCCTGCCGAGCCTGCCCGCCCATCCACGCCTGGCTCCCCCCACACTGCCCTGCCGAGCCTGTCCGCCCATCCACGCCTGGCTCCCCCCACACTGCCCTGCCGAGCCTGTCCGCCCATCCACGCCTGGCTCCCCCCACACTGCCCTGACGAGCCTGCCCATCCACGCCTGGCTCCCCCCACACTGCCCCGCCGAGCCTGTCCGCCCATCCACGCCTGGCTCCCCCCACACTGCCCTGCCGAGCCTGCCCGCCCATCCACGCCTGGCTCCCCCAACACTGCCCTGCCGAGCCTGCCTGCCCATCCACGCCTGGCTCCCCCCACACTGCCCTGCCGAGCCTGCCCGCCCATCCACGCCTGGCTCCCCCAACACTGCCCTGCCGAGCCTGCCCGCCCATCCACGCCTGGCTCCCCCCACACTGCCCTGCCGAGCCTGCCCATTCACGCCTGGCTCCCGGCACACTGCCCTGCCGAGCCTGCCTGCCCATCCACGCCTGGTTCCCCCCCCCCACTGCCCTGCCGAGCCTGCCTGCCCATCCACGCTTGGCTCCCACCCCACTGCCCTGCCAAGCCTGCCCGCCCATCCACGCCTGGCTCCCCCCACACTGCCCTGCCGAGCCTGCCCGCCCATCCACGCCTGGTTCCCTCCACACTGCCCTGCCGAGCCTGCCTGCCCATCCACGCCTGGCTGCCCCCACAGTGCCCTGCCAAGCCTGCCTGCCCATCCACGCCTGGCTGCCCCCACAGTGCCCTGCCGAGCCTGCCCGCCCATCCACGCCTGGCTGCCCCCACAGTGCCCTGCCGAGCCTGCCTGCCCATCCACACCTGGCTCCCCCCACACTGCCCTGCCGAGCCTGCCTGCCCATCCACGCCTGGCTCCCCGCACCCTGCCCTGCTGAGCCTGCCCACCCATCCACGCCTGGCTGCCCCCACAGTGCCCTGCCGAGACTGCCCATTCACGCCTGGCTCCCCGCACACTGCCCTGCCGAGCCTGCCTGCCCATCCATGCCTGGCTCCCCCCACACTGCCCTGCCGAGCCTGCCCATTCACGCCTGGCTCCCTGCACACTGCCCTGCCGAGCCTGCCTGCCCATCCACGCCTGGCTCCCTCCACACTGCCCTGCCGAGCCTGCCTGCCCATCCACGCCTGGCTCCCTCCACACTGCCCTGCCGATCCTGCCTGCCCATCCACGCCTGGCTCCCCCCCCCACTGCCCTGCCGAGCCTGCCTGCCCATCCACGCTTGGCTCCCACCCCACTGCCCTGCCAAGCCTGCCTGCGCATCCACGCCTAGCTCCCCGCACCCTGCCCTGCCGAGCCTGCCTGCCCATCCACGCCTGGCTCCCCCCACACTGCCCTGCCGAGCCTGCCTGCCCATCCACGCCTGGCTCCCCCCACACTGCCCTGCCGAGCCTGCCCGCCCATCCACGCCTGGCTCCCTCCACACTGCCCTGATGAGCCTGCCTGTCCATCCACGCCTGGCTCCCCCCACACTGCCCTGCCGAGCCTGCCTGCCCATCCACGCCTGGTTCCCTCCACACTGCCCTGCCGAGCCTGCCTACCCATCCACACCTGGCTCCCTCCACACTGCCCTGCGGAGCCTGCCCGCTCATCCACGCCTGGCACCCCCCATACTGCCCTGCCGAGCCTGCCCGCCCATCCACGCCTGGCTCCCCCCAAACTGCCCTGCCGAGCCTGCCTGCCCATCCACGCCTGGCTCCGCCCACACTGCCCTGCCGAGCCTGCCTGCCCATCCACGCCTGGCTCCCCCCACACTGCCCTGCCGAGCCTGCCTGCCCATCCACGCCTGGCTCCCCCCACACTGCCCTGCCGAGCCTGCCTGCCAATCCACGCCTGGCTCCCCACACACTGCCCTGCCGAGCCTGCCCGCCCATCCACGCCTGGCTCCCCCACACTGCCCTGCCGAGCCTGCCCGCCCATCCACGCCTGGCTCCCCCCACACTGCCCTGCTGAGCCTGCCTGCCCAAACACGCCTGGCTCCCCCCACACTGCCCTGCCGAGCCTGCCTGCCCATCCACACCTGGCTCCATCCACACTGCCCTGCCGAGCCTGCCCGCCCATCCACACCTGGCTCCCTCCACACTGCCCTGCCGAGCCTGCCCGCCCATCCACACCTGGCTCCCCCCACACTGCCCTGCCGAGCCTGCCTGCCAATCCACGCCAGGCTCCCCCCACACTGCCCTGCCGAGCCTGCCTGACCATCCACGCCTGGCTCCCCCCACACTGCCCTGCCGAGCCTGCCCATTCACGCCTGGCTCCCCGCACACTGCCCTGCCGAGCCTGCCTGCCCATCCACGCCTGGTTCCCCCCCCCACTGCCCTGCCGAGCCTGCCTGCCCATCCACGCTTGGCTCCCACCCCACTGCCCTGCCAAGCCTGCCCGCCCATCCACGCCTGGCTCCCCCCACACTGCCCTGCCGAGCCTGCCCGCCCATCCACGCCTGGTTCCCTCCACACTGCCCTGCCGAGCCTGCCTGCCCATCCACGCCTGGCTGCCCCCACAGTGCCCTGCCAAGCCTGCCTGCCCATCCACGCCTGGCTGCCCCCACAGTGCCCTGCCGAGCCTGCCCGCCCATCCACGCCTGGCTGCCCCCACAGTGCCCTGCCGAGCCTGCCTGCCCATCCACACCTGGCTCCCCCCACACTGCCCTGCCGAGCCTGCCTGCCCATCCACGCCTGGCTCCCCGCACCCTGCCCTGCTGAGCCTGCCCACCCATCCACGCCTGGCTGCCCCCACAGTGCCCTGCCGAGACTGCCTGCCCATCCACGCATGGCTGCCCCCACAGTGCCCTGCCGAGCCTGCCTGCCCATCCATGCCTGGCTCCCCCCACACTGCCCTGCCGAGCCTGCCCATTCACGCCTGGCTCCCCGCACACTGCCCTGCCGAGCCTGCCCGCCCATCCACGCCTGGCTCCCTCCACACTGCCCTGCCGAGCCTGCCTGCCCATCCACGCCTGGCTCCCTCCACACTGCCCTGCCGATCCTGCCTGCCCATCCACGCCTGGCTCCCCCCCCCACTGCCCTGCCGAGCCTGCCTGCCCATCCACGCTTGGCTCCCACCCCACTGCCCTGCCAAGCCTGCCTGCGCATCCACGCCTAGCTCCCCGCACCCTGCCCTGCCGAGCCTGCCTGCCCATCCACGCCTGGCTCCCCCCACACTGCCCTGCCGAGCCTGCCTGCCCATCCACGCCTGGCTCCCCCCACACTGCCCTGCCGAGCCTGCCCGCCCATCCACGCCTGGCTCCCTCCACACTGCCCTGATGAGCCTGCCTGTCCATCCACGCCTGGCTCCCCCCACACTGCCCTGCCGAGCCTGCCTGCCCATCCACGCCTGGTTCCCTCCACACTGCCCTGCCGAGCCTGCCTACCCATCCACACCTGGCTCCCTCCACACTGCCCTGCGGAGCCTGCCCGCTCATCCACGCCTGGCACCCCCCATACTGCCCTGCCGAGCCTGCCCGCCCATCCACGCCTGGCTCCCCCCAAACTGCCCTGCCGAGCCTGCCTGCCCATCCACGCCTGGCTCCGCCCACACTGCCCTGCCGAGCCTGCCTGCCCATCCACGCCTGGCTCCCCCCACACTGCCCTGCCGAGCCTGCCCGCCCATCCACGCCTGGCTCCCCCACACTGCCCTGCCGAGCCTGCCCGCCCATCCACGCCTGGCTCCCCCCACACTGCCCTGCTGAGCCTGCCTGCCCAAACACGCCTGGCTCCCCCCACACTGCCCTGCCGAGCCTGCCTGCCCATCCACACCTGGCTCCATCCACACTGCCCTGCCGAGCCTGCCCGCCCATCCACACCTGGCTCCCTCCACACTGCCCTGCCGAGCCTGCCCGCCCATCCACACCTGGCTCCCCCCACACTGCCCTGCCGAGCCTGCCTGCCAATCCACGCCTGGCTCCCCCCACACTGCCCTGCCGAGCCTGCCTGACCATCCACGCCTGGCTCCCCCCACACTGCCCTGCCGAGCCTGCCTGCCAATCCACGCCTGGCTCCCCCCACACTGCCCTGCCGAGCCTGCCTGCCAATCCACGCCTGGGTCCCCCCACACTGCCCTGCCGAGCCTGCCTGCCCATCCACGCCTGGCTCCCCCCACACTGCCCTGCCGAGCCTGCCTGCCCATCCACGCCTGGCTCCCCCCACACTGCCCTGCCGAGCCTGCCCGCCCATCCACGCCTGGCTCCCCCCACACTGCCCTGCTGAGCCTGCCTGCCCATCCACGCCTGGCTCCCTCCACACTGCCCTGCCGATCCTGCCCGCCCATCCACGCCTGGCTCCCCCCACACTGCCCTGCCGAGCCTGCCTGCCCATCCACGCCTGGCTCCCCCCACACTGCCCTGCCGAGCCTGCCTGCCAATCCACGCCTGGCTCCCCCCACACTGCCCTGCCGAGCCTGCCCGCCCATCCACGCCTGGCTCCCCCCACACTGCCCTGCCGAGCCTGCCCATTCACGCCTGGCTCCCCGCACACTGCCCTGCCGAGCCTGCCTGCCCATCCACGCCTGGTTCCCCCCCCCCACTGCCCTGCCGAGCCTGCCTGCCCATCCACGCTTGGCTCCCACCCCACTGCCCTGCCAAGCCTGCCCGCCCATCCACGCCTGGCTCCCCCCACACTGCCCTGCCGAGCCTGCCCGCCCATCCACGCCTGGTTCCCTCCACACTGCCCTGCCGAGCCTGCCTGCCCATCCACGCCTGGCTGCCCCCACAGTGCCCTGCCAAGCCTGCCTGCCCATCCACGCCTGGCTGCCCCCACAGTGCCCTGCCGAGCCTGCCCGCCCATCCACGCCTGGCTGCCCCCACAGTGCCCTGCCGAGCCTGCCTGCCCATCCACACCTGGCTCCCCCCACACTGCCCTGCCGAGCCTGCCTGCCCATCCACGCCTGGCTCCCCGCACCCTGCCCTGCTGAGCCTGCCCACCCATCCACGCCTGGCTGCCCCCACAGTGCCCTGCCGAGACTGCCTGCCCATCCACGCATGGCTGCCCCCACAGTGCCCTGCCGAGCCTGCCTGCCCATCCATGCCTGGCTCCCCCCACACTGCCCTGCCGAGCCTGCCCATTCACGCCTGGCTCCCCGCACACTGCCCTGCCGAGCCTGCCTGCCCATCCACGCCTGGCTCCCTCCACACTGCCCTGCCGAGCCTGCCTGCCCATCCACGCCTGGCTCCCTCCACACTGCCCTGCCGATCCTGCCTGCCCATCCACGCCTGGCTCCCCCCCCCACTGCCCTGCCGAGCCTGCCTGCCCATCCACGCTTGGCTCCCACCCCACTGCCCTGCCAAGCCTGCCTGCGCATCCACGCCTAGCTCCCCGCACCCTGCCCTGCCGAGCCTGCCTGCCCATCCACGCCTGGCTCCCCCCACACTGCCCT
This sequence comes from Chelydra serpentina, assembly GCA_037349315.1. Classification (NCBI taxonomy): domain Eukaryota; kingdom Metazoa; phylum Chordata; order Testudines; family Chelydridae; genus Chelydra; species Chelydra serpentina. The sequence goes on from JBAIAC010000465.1 coordinate 84,011, forward strand.
GCCGAGCCTGCCTGCCCATCCACGCCTGGCTCCCCCCACACTGCCCTGCCGAGCCTGCCCGCCCATCCACGCCTGGCTCCCTCCACACTGCCCTGATGAGCCTGCCTGTCCATCCACGCCTGGCTCCCCCCACACTGCCCTGCCGAGCCTGCCTGCCCATCCACGCCTGGTTCCCTCCACACTGCCCTGCCGAGCCTGCCTACCCATCCACACCTGGCTCCCTCCACACTGCCCTGCGGAGCCTGCCCGCTCATCCACGCCTGGCACCCCCCATACTGCCCTGCCGAGCCTGCCCGCCCATCCACGCCTGGCTCCCCCCAAACTGCCCTGCCGAGCCTGCCTGCCCATCCACGCCTGGCTCCGCCCACACTGCCCTGCCGAGCCTGCCTGCCCATCCACGCCTGGCTCCCCCCACACTGCCCTGCCGAGCCTGCCTGCCCATCCACGCCTGGCTCCCCCCACACTGCCCTGCCGAGCCTGCCTGCCAATCCACGCCTGGCTCCCCACACACTGCCCTGCCGAGCCTGCCCGCCCATCCACGCCTGGCTCCCCCACACTGCCCTGCCGAGCCTGCCCGCCCATCCACGCCTGGCTCCCCCCACACTGCCCTGCTGAGCCTGCCTGCCCAAACACGCCTGGCTCCCCCCACACTGCCCTGCCGAGCCTGCCTGCCCATCCACACCTGGCTCCATCCACACTGCCCTGCCGAGCCTGCCCGCCCATCCACACCTGGCTCCCTCCACACTGCCCTGCCGAGCCTGCCCGCCCATCCACACCTGGCTCCCCCCACACTGCCCTGCCGAGCCTGCCTGCCAATCCACGCCTGGCTCCCCCCACACTGCCCTGCCGAGCCTGCCTGACCATCCACGCCTGGCTCCCCCCACACTGCCCTGCCGAGCCTGCCTGCCAATCCACGCCTGGCTCCCCCCACACTGCCCTGCCGAGCCTGCCTGCCAATCCACGCCTGGGTCCCCCCACACTGCCCTGCCGAGCCTGCCTCCCCATCCACGCCTGGCTCCCCCCACACTGCCCTGCCGAGCCTGCCTGCCCATCCACGCCTGGCTCCCCCCACACTGCCCTGCCGAGCCTGCCTGCCCATCCACGCCTGGCTCCCCCAACACTGCCCTGCCGAGGCTGCCCGCCCATCCACGCCTGGCTCCCCCCACACTGCCCTGCTGAGCCTGCCTGCCCATCCACGCCTGGCTCCCTCCACACTGCCCTGCCGATCCTGCCCGCCCATCCACGCCTGGCTCCCCCCACACTGCCCTGCCGAGCCTGCCTGCCCATCCACGCCTGGCTCCCCCCACACTGCCCTGCCGAGCCTGCCTGCCAATCCACGCCTGGCTCCCCCCACACTGCCCTGCCGAGCCTGCCCGCCCATCCACGCCTGGCTCCCCCCACACTGCCCTGCTGAGCCTGCCTGCCCATCCACGCCTGGCTCCCCCGACACTGCCCTGCCGAGCCTGCCTGCCCATCCACACCTGGCTCCCCACACACTACCCTGCCGAGCCTGCCTGCCCATCCACGCCTGGCTCCCTCCACACTGTCCTGCCGAGCCTGCCTGCCCATCCACACCTGGCTCCCCGCACAGTGCCCTGCCGAGCCTGCCCGCCCATCCACGCCTGGCTCCCCCCACACTGCCCTGCCGAGCCTGTCCGCCCATCCACGCCTGGCTCCCCCCACACTGCCCTGCCGAGCATGCCTGCCCAACCACGCCTCGCTCCCCCCACAGTGCCCTGCCGAGCCTGCCTGCCCATCCACACCTGGCTCCCCGCACACTGCCCTGCCGAGCCTGCCCGCCCATCCACGCCTGGCTCCCCCCACACTGCCCTGCCGAGCCTGCCCGCCCATCCACGCCTGGCTCCCCCAACACTGCCCTGCCGAGCCTGCCCGCACATCCACGCCTGGCTCCCTCCACACTGCCCTGCCGAGCCTGCCCGCCCATCCACGCCTGGCTCCCCCCACACTGCCCTGCCGAGCCTGCCCATTCACGCCTGGCTCCCCGCACACTGCCCTGCCGAGCCTGCCTGCCCATCCACGCCTGGTTCCCCCCCCCACTGCCCTGCCGAGCCTGCCTGCCGATCCACGCTTGGCTCCCACCCTACTGCCCTGCCAAGCCTGCCCGCCCATCCACGCCTGGCTCCCCCCACACTGCCCTGCCGAGCCTGCCCGCCCATCCACGCCTGGTTCCCTCCACACTGCCCTGCCGAGCCTGCCTGCCCATCCACGCCTGGCTGCCCCCACAGTGCCCTGCCGAGCCTGCCTGCCCATCCACGCCTGGCTGCCCCCACAGTGCCCTGCCGAGCCTGCCTGCCCATCCACGCCTGGCTCCCCCCACACTGCCCTGCCGAGCCTGCCTGCCCATCCACGCCTGGCTCCCCGCACCCTGCCCTGCTGAGCCTGCCCGCCCATCCACGCCTGGCTGCCCCCACAGTGCCCTGCCGAGACTGCCTGCCCATCCACGCATGGCTGCCCCCACAGTGCCCTGCCGAGCCTGCCTGCCCATCAACGCCTGGCTGCCCCCACAGTGCCCTGCCGAGCCTGCCTGCCCATCCACGCCTGGCTCCCCCCACACTGCCCTGCCGAGCCTGCCTGCCCATCCACGCCTGGCTCCCCGCACCCTGCCCTGCTGAGCCTGCCCGCCCATCCACGCCTGGCTCCCCCCACAGTGCCCTGCCGAGACTGCCTGCCCATCCACGCATGGCTGCCCCCACAGTGCCCTGCGGAGCCTGCCTGCCCAACCACGCCTGGCTCCCCCCACACTGCCCTGCCGAGCCTGCCCGCTCATCCACGCCTGGCACCCCCCATACTGCCCTGCCGAGCCTGCCCGCCCATCCACGCCTGGCTCCCCCCAAACTGCCCTGCCGAGCCTGCCTGCCCATCCACGCCTGGCTCCGCCCACACTGCCCTGCCGAGCCTGCCTGCCCATCCACGCCTGGCTCCCCCCACACTGCCCTGCCGAGCCTGCCTGCCCATCCACGCCTGGCTCCCCCCACACTGCCCTGCCGAGCCTGCCTGCCAATCCACGCCTGGCTCCCCACACACTGCCCTGCCGAGCCTGCCCGCCCATCCACGCCTGGCTCCCCCACACTGCCCTGCCGAGCCTGCCCGCCCATCCACGCCTGGCTCACCCCACACTGCCCTGCTGAGCCTGCCTGCCCAACCACGCCTGGCTCCCCCCACACTGCCCTGCCGAGCCTGCCTGCCCATCCACGCCTGGTTCCCTCCACATTGCCCTGCCGAGCCTGCCTGCCCATCCACACTTGGCTCCATCCACACTGCCCTGCCGAGCCTGCCCGCCCATCCACACCTGGCTCCCTCCACACTGCCCTGCCGAGCCTGCCCGCCCATCCACACCTGGCTCCCCCCACACTGCCCTGCCGAGCCTGCCTGCCAATCCACGCCTGGCTCCCCCCACACTGCCCTGCCGAGCCTGCCTGACCATCCACGCCTGGCTCCCCCCACACTGCCCTGCCGAGCCTGCCTGCCAATCCACGCCTGGGTCCCCCCACACTGCCCTGCCGAGCCTGCCTGCCCATCCACGCCTGGCTCCCCCCACACTGCCCTGCCGAGCCTGCCTGCCCATCCACGCCTGGCTCCCCCCACACTGCCCTGCCGAGCCTGCCCGCCCATCCACGCCTGGCTCCCCCCACACTGCCCTGCCGAGCCTGCCTGCCCATCCACGCCTGGCTCCCCCAACACTGCCCTGCCGAGGCTGCCCGCCCATCCACGCCTGGCTCCCCCCACACTGCCCTGCTGAGCCTGCCTGCCCATCCACGCCTGGCTCCCTCCACACTGCCCTGCCGATCCTGCCCGCCCATCCACGCCTGGCTCCCCCCACACTGCCCTGCCGAGCCTGCCTGCCCATCCACGCCTGGCTCCCCCCACACTGCCCTGCCGAGCCTGCCTGCCAATCCACGCCTGGCTCCCCCCACACTGCCCTGCCGAGCCTGCCCGCCCATCCACGCCTGGCTCCCCCCACACTGCCCTGCTGAGCCTGCCTGCCCATCCACGCCTGGCTCCCCCGACACTGCCCTGCCGAGCCTGCCTGCCCATCCACACCTGGCTCCCCACACACTACCCTGCCGAGCCTGCCTGCCCATCCACGCCTGGCTCCCTCCACACTGTCCTGCCGAGCCTGCCTGCCCATCCACACCTGGCTCCCCGCACAGTGCCCTGCCGAGCCTGCCCGCCCATCCACGCCTGGCTCCCCCCACACTGCCCTGCCGAGCCTGTCCGCCCATCCACGCCTGGCTCCCCCCACACTGCCCTGCCGAGCATGCCTGCCCAACCACGCCTCGCTCCCCCCACAGTGCCCTGCCGAGCCTGCCTGCCCATCCACACCTGGCTCCCCGCACACTGCCCTGCCGAGCCTGCCCGCCCATCCACGCCTGGCTCCCCCCACACTGCCCTGCCGAGCCTGCCCGCCCATCCACGCCTGGCTCCCCCAACACTGCCCTGCCGAGCCTGCCCGCACATCCACGCCTGGCTCCCTCCACACTGCCCTGCCGAGCCTGCCCGCCCATCCACGCCTGGCTCCCCCCACACTGCCCTGCCGAGCCTGCCCATTCACGCCTGGCTCCCCGCACACTGCCCTGCCGAGCCTGCCTGCCCATCCACGCCTGGTTCCCCCCCCACTGCCCTGCCGAGCCTGCCTGCCGATCCACGCTTGGCTCCCACCCTACTGCCCTGCCAAGCCTGCCCGCCCATCCACGCCTGGCTCCCCCCACACTGCCCTGCCGAGCCTGCCCGCCCATCCACGCCTGGTTCCCTCCACACTGCCCTGCCGAGCCTGCCTGCCCATCCACGCCTGGCTGCCCCCACAGTGCCCTGCCGAGCCTGCCTGCCCATCCACGCCTGGCTGCCCCCACAGTGCCCTGCCGAGCCTGCCTGCCCATCCACGCCTGGCTCCCCCCACACTGCCCTGCCGAGCCTGCCTGCCCATCCACGCCTGGCTCCCCGCACCCTGCCCTGCTGAGCCTGCCCGCCCATCCACGCCTGGCTGCCCCCACAGTGCCCTGCCGAGACTGCCTGCCCATCCACGCATGGCTGCCCCCACAGTGCCCTGCCGAGCCTGCCTGCCCATCAACGCCTGGCTGCCCCCACAGTGCCCTGCCGAGCCTGCCTGCCCATCCACGCCTGGCTCCCCCCACACTGCCCTGCCGAGCCTGCCTGCCCATCCACGCCTGGCTCCCCGCACCCTGCCCTGCTGAGCCTGCCCGCCCATCCACGCCTGGCTCCCCCCACAGTGCCCTGCCGAGACTGCCTGCCCATCCACGCATGGCTGCCCCCACAGTGCCCTGCGGAGCCTGCCTGCCCAACCACGCCTGGCTCCCCCCACACTGCCCTGCCGAGCCTGCCCGCTCATCCACGCCTGGCACCCCCCATACTGCCCTGCCGAGCCTGCCCGCCCATCCACGCCTGGCTCCCCCCAAACTGCCCTGCCGAGCCTGCCTGCCCATCCACGCCTGGCTCCGCCCACACTGCCCTGCCGAGCCTGCCTGCCCATCCACGCCTGGCTCCCCCCACACTGCCCTGCCGAGCCTGCCTGCCCATCCACGCCTGGCTCCCCCCACACTGCCCTGCCGAGCCTGCCTGCCAATCCACGCCTGGCTCCCCACACACTGCCCTGCCGAGCCTGCCCGCCCATCCACGCCTGGCTCCCCCACACTGCCCTGCCGAGCCTGCCCGCCCATCCACGCCTGGCTCACCCCACACTGCCCTGCTGAGCCTGCCTGCCCAACCACGCCTGGCTCCCCCCACACTGCCCTGCCGAGCCTGCCTGCCCATCCACGCCTGGTTCCCTCCACATTGCCCTGCCGAGCCTGCCTGCCCATCCACACTTGGCTCCATCCACACTGCCCTGCCGAGCCTGCCCGCCCATCCACACCTGGCTCCCTCCACACTGCCCTGCCGAGCCTGCCCGCCCATCCACACCTGGCTCCCCCCACACTGCCCTGCCGAGCCTGCCTGCCAATCCACGCCTGGCTCCCCCCACACTGCCCTGCCCGAGCCTGCCTGACCATCCACGCCTGGCTCCCCCACACTGCCCTGCCGAGCCTGCCTGCCAATCCACGCCTGGGTCCCCCACACTGCCCTGCCGAGCCTGCCTGCCCATCCACGCCTGGCTCCCCCCACACTGCCCTGCCGAGCCTGCCTGCCCATCCACGCCTGGCTCCCCCACACTGCCCTGCCGAGCCTGCCCGCCCATCCACGCCTGGCTCCCCCCACACTGCCCTGCTGAGCCTGCCTGCCCATCCACGCCTGGCTCCCTCCACACTGCCCTGCCGATCCTGCCTGCCCATCCACACCTGGCTCCCTCCACACTGCCCTGCCGATCCTGCCTGCCCATCCACGCCTGGCTCCCCACACTGCCCTGCTGAGCCTGCCTGCCCATCCACGCCTGGCTCCCTCCACACTGCCCTGCCGAGCCTGCCTGCCCATCCACGCCTGGCTCCCCCGACACTGCCCTGCCGAGCCTGCCCGCCCATCCACGCCTGGCTCCATCCACACTGCCCTGCCGAGCCTGCCTGCCCATCCACGCCTGGCTCCCCCACACTGCCCCGCCGAGCCTGCCTGCCCATCCACACCTGGCTCCCCACACACTACCCTGCGAGCCTGCCTGCCCATCCACGCTGCTCCCTCCACACTGTCCTGCCGAGCCTGCCTGCCCATCCACACCTGGCTCCCCCACAGTGCCCTGCCGAGCCTGCCCGCCCATCCACGCCTGGCTCCCCCACACTGCCCTGCCGAGCCTGTCCGCCCATCCACGCCTGGCTCCCCCCACACTGCCCTGCCGAGCATGCCTGCCCAACCACGCCTCGCTCCCCCCACAGTGCCCTGCCGAGCCTGCCTGCCCATCCACACCTGGCTCCCCGCACACTGCCCTGCCGAGCCTGCCTGCCCATCCACGCCTGGCTCCCCCCACACTGCCCCGCCGAGCCTGTCCGCCCATCCACGCCTGGCTCCCCCACACTGCCCTGCCGAGCCTGCCCGCCCATCCACGCCTGGCTCCCCCCACACTGCCCTGCGAGCCTGCCCGCCCATCCACGCCTGGCTCCCCCCACACTGCCCTGCCGAGCCTGCCCGCCCATCCACGCCTGGCTCCCCCCACACTGCCCTGCCGAGCCTGCCCGCCCATCCACGCCTGGCTCCCCCAACACTGCCCTGCCGAGCCTGCCCGCACATCCACGCCTGGCTCCTCCACACTGCCCTGCCGAGCCTGCCCGCCCATCCACGCCTGGCTCCCCCCCACTGCCCTGCCGAGCCTGCTGCCCATCCACGCCTGGCTGCCCCCACAGTGCCCTGCCGAGCCTGCCTGCCCATCCACGCCTGGCTGCCCCCACAGTGCCCTGCCGAGCCTGCCTGCCCATCCACGCCTGGCTCCCCCCACACTGCCCTGCCGAGCCTGCCTGCCCATCCACGCCTGGCTCCCCGCACCCTGCCCTGCTGAGCCTGCCCGCCCATCCACGCCTGGCTGCCCCCACAGTGCCCTGCCGAGACTGCCTGCCCATCACGCATGGCTGCCCCCACAGTGCCCTGCCGAGCCTGCCTGCCCATCCACGCCTGGCTCCCCCACACTGCCCTGCCGAGCCTGCCCATTCACGCCTGGCTCCCCGCACACTGCCCTGCCGAGCCTGCCTGCCCATCCACGCCTGGCTCCCCCCACACTGCCCTGCCGAGCCTGCCATTCACGCCTGGCTCCCCGCACACTGCCCTGCCGAGCCTGCCTGCCCATCCACGCCTGGCTCCCCCCCCACTGCCCTGCCGAACCTGCTGCCCATCCACGCCTGGCTCCCTCCACACTGCCCTGCCGATCCTGCCTGCGCATCCACGCCTGGCTCCCCGCACACTGCCCTGCCGAGCCTGCCTGCCCATCCAGGCTTGGCTCCCACCCCACTGCCCTGCCAAGCCTGCCTGCGCATCCACGCTTAGCTCCACGCACCCTGCCCTGCCGAGCCTGCCTGCCCATCCACACCTGGCTCCCCCCACACTGCCCTGCCGAGCCTGCCTGCCCATCCACGCCTGGCTCCCCCACACTGCCCTGCCGAGCCTGCCTGCCCATCCACGCCTGGCTGCCCCACAGTGCCCTGCGAGCCTGCCTGCCCATCCACGCCTGGCTGCCCCCACAGTGCCCTGCCGAGCCTGCCCGCCCATCCACACCTGGCTCCCCCCACACTGCCCTGCCGAGCCTGCCCGCCCATCCACGCCTGGTTCCCTCCACACTGCCCTGCCGAGCCTGCCTGCCCATCCACGCCTGGCTGCCCCCACAGTGCCCTGCCGAGCCTTCCTGCCCATCCACGCCTGGCTCCCCCTACACTGCTCTGCCGAGCCTGCCCGCCCATCCACGCCTGGCTGCCCCACAGTGCCCTGCAGAGGCTGCCTGCCCATCCACGCCTGGCTCCCCCCACACTGCCCTGCCGAGCCTGCCCATTCACGCCTGGCTCCCCGCACACTGCCCTGCCGAGCCTGCCTGCCCATCCACGCCTGGCTCCCCCCCGCACTGCCCTGACGAGCCTGCCCATTCACGCCTGGCTCCCCGCACACTGCCCTGCCGATCCTGCCTGCGCATCCACGCCTGGCTCCCCGCACACTGCCCTGCCGAGCCTGCCTGCCCATCCACGCCTGGCTCCCCCCCCCCCCCACTGCCGTGCCAAGCCTGCCTGCCCATCCACGCTTGGCTCCCACCCCACTGCCCTGCCGATCCTGCCTGCGCATCCACGCCTGGCTCCCCGCCACCCTGCCCTGCCGAGCCTGCCTGCCCATCCACGCCTGTCTCCCCCACACTGCCCTGCCGAGCCTGCCTGCCCATCCAGGCCTGTCTCCCCCACACTGCCCTGCCGAGCCTGCTGCCATCCACACCTGGGTTCCCCCCACACTGCCCTGCCGAGCCTGCCTACCCATCCACACCTGGGTCCCCCACACTGCCCTGCCGAGCCTCTCCATCCACACCTGGCTCCCCCACAGTGCCCTGCCCGAGCCTGCCCATCCACACCTGGGTCCCCCACACTGGCCCTGCCGAGCCTGCCTGCCCATCCACACCTGGGTCCCCCCACACTGCCCTGCCGAGCCTGCCTGCCCATCCACGTCTGGCTCCCCCAACACTGCCCTCCCGAGCCTGCCTGCCCATCCACGCCTGGCTCCCCCCCACAGTGCCCTGCCGAGCCTGCCTGCCCATCCACGCCTGGCTCCCCCAAACTGCCCTGCCGAGCCTGCCTGCCCATCCACGCCTGGCCCCCAACACTGCCCTGCCGAGCCTGCCCGCCCATCCCACACCTGGCTCCCCCCACAGTGCCGTGCCGAGCCTGCCTGCCCATCCACGCCTGGCTCCCCCAACACTGCCCTGCCGAGCCTGCCTGCCCATCCACGCCTGGCTCCCCCAACACTGCCCTGCCGAGCCTGCCTGCCCATCCACGCCTGGCTCCCTCCACACTGCCCTGCCGAGCGTGTCCGCCCATCCACGCCTGGCTCCCTCCACACTGCCCTGCTGATCCTGCCTCCCCATCCACGCCTGGTTCCCTCCACAGTGCCCTGCCGAGCCTGCCTGCCCATCCACACCTGGCTCCCCCAACACTGCCCTGCCGAGCCTGCCCGCCCATCCACACCTGGCTCCCCCCACAGTGCCCTGCCGAGCCTGCCTGCCCATCCACACCTGGGTCCCCCCACAGTGCCCTGCCGAGCCTGCCTGCCCATCCACGTCTGGCTCCCCAACACTGCCCTGCCGAGCCTGCCTGCCCATCCACCCTGGCTCCCCCCACAGTGCCCTGCCGAGCCTGCCTGCCCATCCACGCCTGGCTCCCCCCACACTGCCCTGCCGAGCCTGCCTGCCCATCCACACCTGGCTCCCCGAACACTGCCCTGCCGAGCCTGCCTGCCCATCCACACCTGGCTCCCCCCACAGTGCCCTGCCGAGCCTGCCTGCCCATCCACGCCTGGCTCCCCCCACACTGCCCTGCCGAGCCTGCCTGCCCATCCACGCCTGGCTCCCCCAACACTGCCCTGCCGAGCCTGCCTGCCCATCCACCCTGGCTCCCCCAACACTGCCCTGCCGAGCCTGCCTCCCCATCCACACCTGGCTCCCCCCACAGTGCCCTGCCGAGCCTGCCCGCCCATCCACGCCTGGCTCCCCCCACACTGCCCTGCCGAGCCTGCCCGCCCATCCACACCTGGCTCCCCCAACACTGCCCTGCCGAGCCTGCGTGCCCATCCACACCTGGCTCCCCCCACAGTGCCCTGCCGAGCCTGCCTGCCCATCCACGCCTGGCTCCCTCCACACTGCCCTGCCGAGCGTGTCCGCCCATCCACGCCTGGCTCCCTCCACACTGCCCTGCCGATCCTGCCCGCCCATCCACGCCTGGTTCCCTCCACAGTGCCCTGCCGAGCCTGCCCGCCCATCCACGCCTGGCTCCCCCAACACTGCCCTGCCGAGCCTGCCCGCACATCCACACCTGGTCCCCCCACAGTGCCCTGCCGAGCCTGCCTGCCCATCCACACCTGGGTCCCCCACAGTGCCCTGCCGAGCCTGCCTGCCCATCCACGCCTGGCTCCCCCCACACTGCCCTGCCGAGCCTGCCTGCCCATCCACGCCTGGCTCCCCCCACACTGCCTGCCGAGCCTGCCCGCCCATCCACGCCTGGGTCCCCCCACACTGCCCTGCCTAGCGTGCCTGCGCATCCACATCTGGCTCCCCCAACACTGCCCTGCCGAGCCTCCCCATCCACGCCTGGCTCCCCCCACACTGCCCTGCCGAGCCTGCCTGCCATCCACGCCTGGCTCCCCCCACACTGCCCTGCCGAGCCTGCCCGTCCACGCCTGGCTCACCCCACACTGTCCTGCCGAGCCTCCCTGCCCATCCACGCCTGGCTCCCCGCACCCTGCTCTGCCGAGCCTGCCCGCCCATCCACGCCTGGCTCCCCCCACAATGCCCTGCCGAGCCTCCCTGCCCATCCACGCCTGGCTCCCCGCACCCTGCTCTGCCGAGCCTGCCCGCCCATCCACGCCTGGCTCCCTCCACATTGCCCTGCCGAGCCTGCCCGCCCATCCACGCCTGGCTCCCCCCACAGTGCCCTGCCGAGCCTGCCTGCCCATCCACACCTGGCTCCCCCAACACTGCCCTGCCGAGCCTCCCCATTCACACCTGGCTTCCTCCACACTGCCCTACCAAGCCTGCCTGCCCATCCACGCCTGGGTCCCCCACACTGCCCTGCCGAGCCTGCCTGCCCATCCACGCCTGGCTCCCCCCACACTGCCCTGCCGAGCCTGCCCATCCACGCCTGGCTCACCCCACACTGTCCTGCCGAGCCTCCCTGCCCATCCACGCCTGGCTCCCCGCACCCTGCTCTGCCGAGCCTGCCTGCCCATCCACGCCTGGGTCCCCCCACTCTGCCCTGCCGAGCCTGCCCGCCCATCCACGCCTGGCTCCCCCACAATGCCCTGCCGAGCCTCCCTGCCCATCCACACCTGGCTCCCCCCACACTGCCCTGCCGAGCCTGCCCGCCCATCCACGCCTGGCTCCCCCCACACTGCCCATCCACGCCTGGCTCCCTCCACACTGCCCTGCCGAGCCTGCCCGCCCATCCACGCCTGGCTCCCCCCACAGTGCCCTGCCGAGCCTGTCTCCCCATCCACACCTGGCTCCCCCAACACTGCCCTGCCGAGCCTCCCCATTCACACCTGGCTTCCTCCACACTGCCCTGCCCGAGCCTGCCTGCCCATCCACGCCTGGGTCCCCCACACTGCCCTGCCTAGCCTGCCTGCCCATCCACATCTGGCTCCCCCAACACTGCCCTGCCGAGCCTCCCCATCCACGCCTGGCTCCCCCCCACACTGCCCTACCGAGCCTGCCTGCCCATCCACGCCTGGCTCCCTCCACACTGCCCAGCCGAGCCTGCCTGCCCATCCACGCCTGGCTCCCCCCACACTGCCCTGCCGAGCCTGCCTGCCCATCCACACCTGGGTGCCCCCACACTGCCCTGCCGAGCCTGCCTGCCCATCCACGCCTGGCTCCCCCACACTGCCCTGCCGAGCCTGCCCATCCACACCTGGCTCACCCCACAGTCCTGCCGAGCCTCTCTGCCCATCCACGCCTGGCTCCCCGCACCCTGCTCTGCCGAGCCTGCCTGCCCATCCACGCCTGGGTCCCCCCACTCTGCCCTGCCGAGCCTGCCCGCCCATCCACGCCTGTGTCCCCCACACTGCCCTGCCGAGCCTGCCCGCCCATCCACGCCTGGCTCCCCCCACAATGCCCTGCCGAGCCTCCCTGCCCATCCATGCCTCGGTCCCCCCACCACTGCCCTGCCGAGCCTGCCTGCCCATCCACGCCTGGCTCCCCCCACACTGCCCTGCCGAGCCTCCCCATTCACACCTGGCTTCCTCCACACTGCCCTGCCGAGCCTGCCTGCCCATCCACGCCTGGGTCCCCCCACACTGCCCTGCCTAGCCTGCCTGCCCATCCACATCTGGCTCCCCCAACACTGCCCTGCCGAGCCTCCCCATCCACGCCTGGCTCCCCCCACACTGCCTACCGAGCCTGCCTGCCCATCCACGCCTGGGTCCCCCACACTGCCCTGCCGAGCCTGCCTGCCCATCCACGCCTGGCTCCCCCAACACTGCCCTGCCGAGCCTGCCTGCCCATCCACACCTGGCTCCCCCAACACTGCCCTGCCGAGCCTGCCTGCCCATCCACACCTGGCTCCCCCCACAGTGCCCTGCCGAGCCTGCCCGCCCATCCACGCCTGGCTCCCCCCACACTGCCCTGCCGAGCCTGCCTGCCCATCCACACCTGCTCCCCCAACACTGCCCTGCCGAGCCTGCGTGCCCATCCACACCTGGCTCCCCCCACAGTGCCCTGCCGAGCCTGCCTGCCCATCCACGCCTGGCTCCCTCCACACTGCCCTGCCGAGCGTGTCCGCCCATCCACGCCTGGCTCCCTCCACACTGCCCTGCCGATCCTGCCCGCCCATCCACGCCTGGTTCCCTCCACAGTGCCCTGCCGAGCCTGCCCGCCCATCCACGCCTGGCTCCCCCAACACTGCCCTGCCGAGCCTGCCCGCACATCCACACCTGGCTCCCCCCACAGTGCCCTGCCGAGCCTGCCTGCCCATCCACACCTGGGTCCCCCCACAGTGCCCTGCCGAGCCTGCCTGCCCATCCACGCCTGGCTCCCCCCACACTGCCCTGCCGAGCCTGCCTGCCCATCCACGCCTGGCTCCCCCACACTGCCTGCCGAGCCTGCCCGCCCATCCACGCCTGGGTCCCCCCACACTGCCCTGCCTAGCGTGCCTGCGCATCCACATCTGGCTCCCCCAACACTGCCCTGCCGAGCCTCCCCATCCACGCCTGGCTCCCCCCACACTGCCCTGCCGAGCCTGCCTGCCCATCCACGCCTGGCTCCCCCCACACTGCCCTGCCGAGCCTGCCCGTCCACGCCTGGCTCACCCCACACTGTCCTGCCGAGCCTCCCTGCCCATCCACGCCTGGCTCCCCGCACCCTGCTCTGCCGAGCCTGCCCGCCCATCCACGCCTGGCTCCCCCCACAATGCCCTGCCGAGCCTCCCTGCCCATCCACGCCTGGCTCCCCGCACCCTGCTCTGCCGAGCCTGCCCGCCCATCCACGCCTGGCTCCCTCCACATTGCCCTGCCGAGCCTGCCCGCCCATCCACGCCTGGCTCCCCCCACAGTGCCCTGCCGAGCCTGCCTGCCCCATCCACACCTGGCTCCCCCAACACTGCCCTGCCCGAGCCTCCCCATTCACACCTGCTTCCTCCACACTGCCCTACCAAGCCTGCCTGCCCATCCACGCCTGGGTCCCCCACACTGCCCTGCCGAGCCTGCCTGCCCATCCACGCCTGGCTCCCTCCACACTGCCCTGCCGAGCCTGCCTGCCCATCCACGCCTGGCTCCCCCCACACTGCCCTGCCGAGCCTGCCCATCCACGCCTGGCTCACCCCACACTGTCCTGCCGAGCCTCCCTGCCCATCCACGCCCTGGCTCCCCGCACCCTGCTCTGCCGAGCCTGCCTGCCCATCCACGCCTGGGTCCCCCCACTCTGCCCTGCCGAGCCTGCCCGCCCATCCACGCCTGGCTCCCCCCACAATGCCCTGCCGAGCCTGACCGCCCATCCACGCCTGGCTCCCCCCACACTGCCCATCCACGCCTGGCTCCCTCCACACTGCCCTGCCGAGCCTGCCCGCCCATCCACGCCTGGCTCCCCCCACAGTGCCCTGCCGAGCCTGTCTCCCCATCCACACCTGGCTCCCCCAACACTGCCCTGCCGAGCCTCCCCATTCACACCTGGCTTCCTCCACACTGCCCTGCCGAGCCTGCCTGCCCATCCACGCCTGGGTCCCCCCACACTGCCCTGCCTAGCCTGCCTGCCCATCCACATCTGGCTCCCCCAACACTGCCCTGCCGAGCCTCCCCATCCACGCCTGGCTCCCCCCACACTGCCCTACCGAGCCTGCCTGCCCATCCACGCCTGGCTCCCTCCACACTGCCCAGCCGAGCCTGCCTGCCCATCCACGCCTGGCTCCCCCCACACTGCCCTGCCGAGCCTGCCTGCCCATCCACACCTGGGTGCCCCCACACTGCCCTGCCGAGCCTGCCTGCCCATCCACGCCTGGCTCCCCCACACTGCCCTGCCGAGCCTGCCCATCCACACCTGGCTCACCCCACAGTCCTGCCGAGCCTCTCTGCCCATCCACGCCTGGCTCCCCGCACCCTGCTCTGCCGAGCCTGCCTGCCCATCCACGCCTGGGTCCCCCCACTCTGCCCTGCCGAGCCTGCCCGCCCATCCACGCCTGTGTCCCCCCACACTGCCCTGCCGAGCCTGCCCGCCCATCCACGCCTGGCTCCCCCCACAATGCCCTGCCGAGCCTCCCTGCCCATCCATGCCTCGGTCCCCCCACACTGCCCTGCCGAGCCTGCCTGCCCATCCACGCCTGGCTCCCCCCACACTGCCCTGCCGAGCCTCCCCATTCACACCTGGCTTCCTCCACACTGCCCTGCCGAGCCTGCCTGCCCATCCACGCCTGGGTCCCCCCACACTGCCCTGCCTAGCCTGCCTGCCCATCCACATCTGGCTCCCCCAACACTGCCCTGCCGAGCCTCCCCATCCACGCCTGGCTCCCCCCACACTGCCCTACCGAGCCTGCCTGCCCATCCACGCCTGGGTCCCCCACACTGCCCTGCCGAGCCTGCCTGCCCATCCACGCCTGGCTCCCCCACACTGCCCTGCCGAGCCTGCCCATCCACGCCTGGCTCACCCCACACTGTCCTGCCGAGCCTCTCTGCCCATCCACGCCTGGCTCCCCGCACCCTGCTCTGCCGAGCCTGCCTGCCCATCCACGCCTGGGTCCCCCCACTCTGCCCTGCCGAGCCTGCCCGCCCATCCACGCCTGTGTCCCCCCACACTGCCCTGCCGAGCCTGCCTGCCCATCCGCGCCTGGCTCCCTCCACACTGCCCTGCCGAGCCTGCCCGCCCATCCACGCCTGGCTCCCCCCACACTGCCCTGCCGAGCCTGCCCGCCCATCCACGCCTGGCTCTCCCCACACTGCCCTGCCGAGCCTGCCCGCCCATCCACGCCTGGCTCCCCCCACACTGCCCTGCTGAGCCTGCCTGCCCAACCACGCCTGGCTCCCCCGACACTGCCCTGCCGAGCCTGCCTGCCCATCCACGCCTGGCTCCCCCCACAGTGCCCTGCCGAGCCTGCCTGCCCAACCACGCCTCGCTCCCCCCACAGTGCCCTGCTGAGCCTGCCCGCCCATCCACGCCTGGCTCCCCCAACACTGCCCTGCCGAGCCTGCCTGCCCATCCACACCTGGCTCCCCCCGCACTGCCCTGCCAAGCCTTCCCATCCACGCCTGGCTCCCCCCGCACTGCCCTGCCCTGCCCGCCCATCCACGCCTGGCTCCCCCCACACTGCCCTGCCGATCCTGCCCGCCCATCCACGCCTGGTTCCCCCCACACTGCCCTGCCGAGCCTGCCCGCCCATCCACGCCTGGCTCCCCACACACTGCCCTGCCGAGCGTGCCTGCTCATCCACGCCTGGCTCCCTCCACACTGCCCTGCCGAGCCTGCCTGCCCATCCATGCCTGGCTCCCCGCACCCTGCTCTGCCGAGCCTGCCTGCCCATCCACGCCTGTGTCCCCCCACACTGCCCTGCCGAGCCTGCCTGCCCATCTACGCCTGGGTCCCCCACACTGCCCTGCCGAGCCTGCCTGCCCATCCACGCCTGGCTCCCTCCACACTGCCCAGCCGAGCCTGCCTGCCCATCCACGCCTGGCTCCCCCCACACTGCCCTGCCGAGCCTGCCTGCCCATCCACACCTGGGTGCCCCCACACTGCCCTGCCGAGCCTGCCTGCCCATCCACGCCTGGCTCCCCCACACTGCCCTGCCGAGCCTGCCCATCCACGCCTGGCTCACCCCACACTCTCCTGCCGAGCCTCTCTGCCCATCCACGCCTGGCTCCCCGCACCCTGCTCTGCCGAGCCTGCCTGCCCATCCACGCCTGGGTCCCCCCACTCTGCCCTGCCGAGCCTGCCTGCCCATCTACGCCTGGGTCCCCCACACTGCCCTGCCGAGCCTGCCTGCCCATCCACGCCTGGCTCCCTCCACACTGCCCAGCCGAGCCTGCCTGCCCATCCACGCCTGGCTCCCCCCACACTGCCCTGCCGAGCCTGCCTGCCCATCCACACCTGGGTGCCCCCACACTGCCCTGCCGAGCCTGCCTGCCCATCCACGCCTGGCTCCCCCACACTGCCCTGCCGAGCCTGCCTGCCCATCCACGCCTGGCTCACCCCACACTCTCCTGCCGAGCCTCTCTGCCCATCCACACCTGGCTCCCCCAACACTGCCCTGCCGAGCCTGCCTGCCCATCCACACCTGGCTCCCTCCACACTGCCCTGCCGAGCCTGCCCGCCATTCCACGCCTGGCTCCCCCCACACTGCCCTGCCGAGCCTGCCCGCCCATCCACGCCTGGCTCCCGCCACACTGCCCTGCCGAGCCTGCCTGCCCATCCACACCTGGCTCCCTCCACACTGCCCTGCCGAGCCTGCCCGCCATTCCACGCCTGGCTCCCCCAACACTGCCCTGCTGAGCCTGCCCGCCCATCCACGCCTGGTTCCCTCCACACTGCCCTGCCGAGCCTCTCTGCCCATCCACGCCTGGCTCCCTCCACACTGCCCTGCCGAGCCTGCCCGCCATTCCACGCCTGGCTCCCCCCACACTGCCCTGCGCATGCACAACCGCGGGGCCCGGCAGGGAGGGGCAGGGCCCTGGGGTGTTTCTGGGGCAGGGCTGGCGGTCGCGGTGGGCGGAGCCCATGTCCCGGGGGGGGCGGAGTCTATGTCCCGGGGGAGGGGGGCGCTGCCAACGCCCGACCCCCGCATTCAGCCGCGCGGCAGCGGAGCCCGGTTCGCGGGCGGGACCGCAGCACCGCGGGACTGAACTCATGCGACGGGGGGGGGGGGGCAGAAATGCCGATGTCCTCCCCCGCCCCCGCCCCTTTCATCGAGCAGCCTTTAGCCCCGCCCTTTCCTCCATCGACGGCCATAGAGACCGGCCAATACCCTCATGCTGTAGCGAACGGCCCGGGCTGGCTGTTCTATCCGGCCCGGAGGGTGCGGTCTATCACCGCGGGCGCCGCCGGAAGCCGCTCTCTATGGTCTCGGGCAGGCCGCTCTGCACAGCGGGAGGTTTCTCACTGCTCAGAGTCCGTTTTCCGGTCGGCGCTCGCGCGAGGGTGTCGGTTGCTCGGCAGCGGGATGGGGCGGCGCAGGAGGGGGCGGCGCGCGGCGCGGGACGAGGCGGTGAGTGAGCGCGTGGCCGTGGCTCGCCCAGCGGCCTGTCGGTCCCGGCCCCGGCCCCTGGGGGGCGCTGCGGGCTGGGAGCCGGCCCTGGCCCGGTCTCCCAGCGCCTGCGCGAGCCCGGCTCCGCCCCCGGCTCGTGCGAAGCGCTGGCTCCGCCTGTGTCCGGCGGGGGCGGGTAACCGCCAGGCGCCCCTCGCGCCCCCTGGTTCGGGGATCTGCGGCGCGGGGCGCACGCGCGCTCAGACTGTCCCCGCGCGGCCGCTCCCCGTGGGGCGGGGCCGGGCCGCGGCTGCCCCTAACACGCGCTGGGGGCCTCAGAGCGAGGCTCCGACAGACCCCCACCTTCGTCATTGGCCGTAGGAAAACAGCTGTGCGCATGCGTGTGCCGATAGCCTGGCGCGGTTGTGGAGGGCTGCTTTGCAGAGTCGGTAACGAATGTACGGTGGGGTCTGTTCTCCTGCAGAGCAGATACACAGACCATGTTTCGCACCGTCTGGTGTTTTGCTGTTTGAAAAAGACTTGCTAGCTAGTGAGTTTCACAGCGGACTGACTAGCTACATGGGAGGCTGCGAAAAGTGATGTTAACAAATGTTCACAGCGGATTTACTCAGCTTTGCAAGCCAGGGGGCAAATCAAACCCTGGACAGGGAAGTGAGCATGGAGACAGAGGAGGCCGGGGGTAAGGGGAGGCTGAATGGGAGCCCGGGATTGCAGTGGGGGCCAGGGGCGATGTGTGTGGGGGTGAGCCCGGGGCTGGAGCTGGTGCCTGTGCAGCCAGGGCCCTGAGGCCACAGTCCCACTGCTGGTGGCCAGAGTCCCTGGGCTGGGAGCGACAGCGGGGGTCGGGCGAGGAGCGGTGTGTGTGTGGTGAGCTCAGGGCCAGAACCCAAAGCTCCACACCCAGGGCTGAAGCCCGAAGCCCAAGCTTCACCATCCCCAGGAAGGTGGGGAACTCACTGGCTGCTTGTTTCTCTGGCATTTCTGGCTCCAGATTGGGGGGTGGGGAGGTGTCCCTCAGGGAGGATCCACTGCTTTGCCCCATCCCCCCTGTCACAGCCCAGGAGATTGTGGGTGCAAGAAAATCTCCTGGTGGCCACATTTGAGAAATGGTGAGCGAGTGTATTGTACCCATTGCCATTTGGGAAAGCAGTATTTCAAATATTGAGGGTTAAGTTAAGAACTCTGTCTCAGCTTGGAAGTAAACTGTTGCTCCAAAGAGAGTACAATGTGCATGTGCAGCATGACGAAGAGAGGGAAGAGCATCTTTGGAAGCAGGCTGGCCAACCTAGTGAGGAGGGCTTTCAACTAGGTTCACCGGGGGAAGGAGACCAAAGCCCCGAGGTAAGTGGGGAAGTGGGATACAGGGAGGAAGCACAAGTAAGTGAGTGCAAGAGGGGAGGGCTCCTGCCCCATACTGGGACAGCAGGACAATCGGTGAGTTATCTTAAATGCCTATACACAAATGCAAGAAGCCTGGGGAACAAGCAGGGAGAACTGGAAGTCCTGGCACAGTCAAGGAATTATGACGTAATTGGAATAACAGAGACTTGGTGGGATAACTCACACGATTGGAGTACTGTCATGGATGGATATAAACTGTTCAGGAAGGATAGGCAGGGCAGAAAAGGTGGGGGAGTTGCGTTGTATGTAAGAGAGCAGTATGACTGCTCAGAGCTCCAGTATGAAACTGCAGAAAAACCTGAGAGTCTCTGGATTAAATTGAGAAGTGTGAGCAACAAGGGTAATGTCGTGGTGGGAGTCTGCTACAGACCACCAGACCAGGGGGATGAGGTGGACGAGGCTTTCTTCCAGCAACTAACAGAAGTTACTAGATCACAGGCCCTGGTTCTCATGGGTGACTTGAATCACCCCGACATCTGCTGGGAGAGCAATACAGCGGTCCACAGACAATCCAGGAAGTTTTTGGAAAGTGTAGGGGACAATTTCCTGGTGCAAGTGCTGGAGGAACCAACTAGGGGAAAAGCTCTTCTTGACCTGCTGCTCACAAACAGGGAAGAAGAAATAGTAGAGGAAGCAATAGTGGATGGGAACCTGGGAGGCAGTGACCATGAGATGGTCGAGTTCAGGATCCTGACACAAGGAAGAAAGGAGAGCAGTAGAATATAGAGCCTGGACTTCAGAAAAGCAGACTTTGACTCCCTCAGGGAACTGATGGGCAAGGTCCCCTGGGAGAATAACATGAGGGGGAAAGGAGTCGAGGAAAGCTGGCTGTATTTTAAAGAAACCTTATTGAGGTTGCAGGAACAAACCATCCCGATGTGTAGAAAGAAAAGTAAATATGGTAGGCGACCAGCTTGGCTTAACAGTGAAATCCTTGCTCGTCTTAAACACAAAAAAGCAGCTTACAAGAAGTGGAAGATTGGACAAATGACCAGGGAGGAGTATAAAAATATTGTTCACGCATGCAGGAGTGAAATTAGGAAGGCCATATCACACTTGGAGTTGCAGCTAGCCGGAGATGTTAGGAGTAACAAGAAGGGTTTCTTCAGGTATGTGAGCAACAAGAAGAAGGTCAAGGAAAGTGTGGGCCCCTTACTGAATGAGGGAGGGAACCTAGTGACAGAGGATGTGGAGAAAGCTAGTGTACTCAATGCTTTTTTTGCCTCTGACTTCACAGACAAGGTCAGCTCCCAGGCGGCTGCACTCCGCAGCACGGTATGGGGAGGAGGTGACCAGCCCTCTGTGGAGAAAGAAGTAGTTCGGGACTATTTAGAAAAGCTGGACGAACACAAGTCCATGGGGCCGGATGCACTGCATCCGAGGGTGCAAAAGGAGTTGGCCGATGTGATTGCAGAGCCATTGGCCATTATCTTTGACAAATCATGGCAATCGGGGGAGGTCCCGGATGACTGGAAAAAAGCTAATGTAGTGCCCATCTTTAAAAAAGGGAAGAAGGAAGATCCGGGGAACTACAGGCCAGTCAGTCTCACCTCAATCCCTGGAAAAATCATGGAACAGGTCCTCAAGGAATCAATTCTGAACCACTTAAAGGAGGGGAAAGTGATCAGGAACAGTCAGCATGGATTCACCAAGGGCAAGTCATGCTTGACTAACCTAATTGCCTTCTATGATGAGATAACTGGCTCTGTGGATGAGGGGAAAGCAGTGGATGTGCTATTTCTTGACTTTAGCAAAGCTTTTGATACAGTCTCCCACAGCGTTCTTGCCAGCAAGTTAAAGAAGTATGGGCTGGATGAATGGACGGTAAGGTGGATAGAAAACTGGCTGGATGGTCGTGCTCAACGGGTAGTGATCAATGGCTCCATGTCTAGTTGGCAGCTGGTATCAAGTGGAGTGCCCCAAGGGTCGGTGCTGGGGCCGGTTTTGTTCAATATCTTCATCAACGACCTGGAGGATGGTGTGGACTGCACCCTTAGCAAGTTTGCAGATGACACTAAACTGGGAGGAGTGGTTGATACGCTGGAGGGTAGGGATTAGAATACAGAGGGACCTAGACAAATTAGAGGATTGGGCCAAAAGAAATCTGATGAGGTTCAACAAGGACAAGTGCAGAATCCTGCACTTAGGACGGAAGAATCCCATGCACTGCTACAGACTAGGGACCGAATGGCTGGGCAGCAGTTCTGCAGAAAAGGACCTAGGGGTTACAGTGGACGAAAAGCAGAATATGAGTCAACAGTGTGCCCTTGTTGCCAAGAAGGCTAACGGCATTTTGGGCTGTATAAGTAGGGGCATTTCCAGGAGATCGAGGGACGTGATTATTCCCCTCTATTCGGCACTGGTGAGGCCTCATTTGGAGTACTGTGTCCAGGTTTGGGCCCCACACTACAAAAAGGATGTGGATAAATTGGAAAGAGTCCAACGGAGGGCAAGAAAAATGATTAGGGGGCTGGAGCACATGACTTATGAGGAGAGGCTGAGGGAACTGGGATTGTTTAGCCTGCAGAAGAGAAGAGTGAGGGGGGATTTGATAGCTCCAAAGAGGATGGATCTAGACTGTTCTCAGTGGTAGAAGATGCCAGAACAAGGAGTAATGGTCTCAAGTTGCAGAGGGGGAGGTTTAGGTTGGATATTAGGAAAAACGTTTTCACTAGTAGGGTGGTGAAGCACTGGAATGGGTTACCTAGGGAGGTGGTGGAATCTCCTTCCTTAGAGGTTTTTAAAGTCAGGCTTGACAAAGCCCTGGCTGGGATGATCTAGTTGGGGTTGGTCCTGCTTTGAGCAGGGGGTTGGACTAGATGACCTCCTGAGGTCCCTTCCAACCCTGAGATTCTGTGATTCTATGACTTATGGAGAAATTTTGCGCCACTGCGCATGTGCAGAATTCATGTCCCTCGCAGATTTCTTTGGTTCTCCACAGAAAAAAGACTTATCATAGAATCATAGAATCTCAGGGTTGGAAGGGACCTCAGGAGCCTTCAGAGCCAGTTATCTCATCATAGAAGGCAATTAGGTTAGTCAGGCATGACTTGCCCTTGGTGAATCCATGCTGACTGTTCCTGATCACTTTCCCCTCCTTTAAGTGGTTCAGAATTGATTCCTTGAGGACCTGTTCCATGATTTTTCCAGGGATTGAGGTGAGACTGACTGGCCTGTAGTTCCCCGGATCTTCCTTCTTCCCTTTTTTAAAGATGGGTGTGACGGGTTGGGGCCACAGAGACCTGCTTGGTGCTGCCACCTGGTGTGCCAAGGCTACTTCTGCCCCTGCTTCCAGGCCTTTTCCAGCTTGGGACTCCCGAATCCTGTCTGTTTTGAGCCAGATTCCACTGATCTGCTGCAAACACAGACCCAGGTCCGAACCAAGTCCACTCACCACTGTAAGGCCCCTGGAAGCGCTCTTGCCTTTGACACCCAGCTGCTCAACTCCAAGGAGGTTCAAACCCTTAATAAATCCGTTTTACCCTGTATAAAGCTTATACAGGGTAAACTCATAAACAGTTCGCCTTCTATTTCACAGATAGAAAGTATGCACACCTGTTCGCTCTCCCTTTGCACTAACTCGTACTCAAGGAAACTTAATAAGTAAAAAGTGATTTTAATAAGTACAGAAAATAGCATTTAAGTGAGTTCAATCAGTGACAAACAGAACAAAGTGAATTACCGAATAAAATAAAAGAGAACACGCAGTTCTATGTCTAATCACCCTGTGTACAGATAAACCCCTCACTGGGTCCAGCAATCACTCACCCCCCTAACGTCTTTGTCCTCTGTTCAGTCTCTTTCAGGTCTCCTTGGGGGGTGGAGAGCTTCTTCCTTTAGCCAGCTCAAGACAAAATGGAGGGGTTTCCTCGGGGTTTAAATAGATTTTTTCCTCTGGGTGGACACCCCTCCCTCTCCCTGTGTAGCATCCAGTTACCAAATGGAGTTGGGGTCACATGGACCAGTCACATGCACAACTCAGTTCCAGACCAGCCACATTCCTGGCAAAGTTCAAATGTGGATTGGTGACTGCAAGTTCTATTGTCTGTTAAGTGCTTCTTGATTGGGCACTTAACCTGCACATTCCTTTCTCAAGAAATACAACCGATATTCATAACTTCAACTACAACAATGATACATGCATACAAACAGGAGGAATAAATTCAGTAGGTCATAACTTTCACAGAGATATGTTACATGGCACATGTAGCATAAAACATATTCTAGTTACATATATACATTTATAAGCATCTCCCCATAAAGTTTTATGGGGAACAGCGTCACAATGGGCACTACATTAGCTTTTTTCCAGTCATCCGGGACCTCCCCCGATTGCCATGATTTGTCAAAGATAATGGCCAATGGCTCTGCAATCACATCGGCCAACTCCTTTAGCACCCTCGGATGCAGTGCATCCGGCCCCATGGACTTGTGTTCGTCCAGTTTTTCTAAATAGTCCCCAACTACTTCTTTCTCCACAGAGGGTTGGTCACCTCCTCCCCATACCGTGCTGCGGAGTGCAGCCGTCTGGGAGCTGCCCTTGTCTGTGAAGACAGAGGCAAAAAAAGCATTGAGTACACTAGCTTTCTCCACATCCTCTGTCACAAGGTTCCCTCCCTCATTCAGCAAGGGGCCCACACTTTCCTTGACTTTCTTCTTGTTGCTCACATACCTGAAGAAACCGTTCTTGTTACTCCTAACATCTCCGGCTAGCTGCAACTCCAAGTGTGATTTGGCCTTCCTAATTTCACTCCTGCATGCCTGAACAATATTTTTATACTCCTCCCTGGTCATTTGTCCAATCTTCCACTTCTTGTAAGCTGCTTTTTTGTGTTTTAAGACGAGCAAGGATTTCACTGTTAAGCCAAGCTGGTCGCCTGCCATATTTACTTTTCTTTCTATACATCGGGATGGTTTGTTCCTGCAACCTCAATAAGGTTTCTTTAAAATACAGCCAGCTTTCCTCGACTCCTTTCCCCCTCATGTTATTCTCCCAGGGGACCTTGCCCATCAGTTCCCTGAGGGAGTCAAAGTCTGCTTTTCTGAAGTCCAGGCTCTGTATTCTACTGCTCTCCTTTCTTCCTTGTGTCAGGATCCTGAACTCGACCATCTCATGGTCACTGCCTCCCAGGTTCCCATCCACTATTGCTTCCTCTACTATTTCTTCCCTGTTTGTGAGCAGCAGGTCAAGAAGAGCTTTTCCCCTAGTTGGTTCCTCCAGCACTTGCACCAGGAAATTGTCCCCTACACTTTCCAAAAACTTCTGACAGGGAAGGAAAGACAAGCCCCAAGAGTGGTCACATGCCCCTCCCTGGCAGCGCTGGCGCCTCGGTTTTGGTACCTGGAGCAGCTGGCAGAGATGTAAATCACAGCAGGACTATGCGTGGAAGCGAGCGAGAGAGACTCTGTCCCTCTCGATCGCTATTGCAGTGCGCCTGGAGCTGAGGAGGGGCAGGGCTGGGGACGCCCTGGCAGGTCCAGCTGCTAGTGCTGGCTGGAATGGTTGTGGGAGGACAGGACTACTTCCCTTGCATGGGCTGTTCCTGGGACCAGGTCAGAGTTGTCCCCAGAAATCTCCCCTGGCTGCAGGAAGCACCACACACCCCTGCCCTCATTGCTCCCCAGCCACAGGGGAGGGGTCACTGTATGTGGAGCTGCCCCCCCATGCATCTGGACCCCCTGTGCTGAGCCCCAACCATCTTCACCTGGACCCCCGCAGAGTCTCATTCCCCCTGCACCCAGATCCCCTCAACAAGCCCCTGTGCATCCAGATCCTCCCCCACACGGACCTCACATTAAGCCCCTCCACACTTAGATACTGCTGGGCTGAGCCTGCTTGCCCCACACCTGGATCGGAGGGCAGGGCTGGGTGTGCCTGTGAGACTCTGTCCCTCTTGCTCACTCTCGTGATGCCCCTGGCACAGAGAGGTGGGGCCCTGGGTTCTTTCTGTTTCATTGATGGAGCCTGGGCTCTAGGACTCTGCAGGGTGGGAGGGTTACCAGAGTTCCTACTTTAGTCCAAGCCCAGAAGTCTGCACAGCAGCCTGAAACAGCCCTGCAGCCTGAGCCCTCTGAGCCCAAGTTGGCTGGCATGGGCCAGCCGCAGGTTTTTCTTTGCATTGTTTTCATACCCTTAAAGTCTTCTGTGCTTGACATACTAGGAAATATTACTATTGCCATCGGCTCTGTGGAGCCATTTAGATGTGCTAATATGCTTGTAAGGAATCTGTTAAAAAACATTTCCTCAATCTTTTGTTGTCTGTATTGTTACAGACATACCTGCTGACGGTATTTTGAAATAAATTACCAAAATAATTGAAAATGGCATGATTATATTGTTGTGTTTTGACAGAATATGCAGGATTTTGCAGAATTTTTAATTTTTTTGGCTCAGAATTCCCGCAGGCGTAGTGACTGGGGCTCTGGTGCAAGCTAGAGGGTTTACAGGAAGTCTGTTGTTGCAGTAATTGGGTGGGCTCAAGGTTACATTCTGTGGTCATGAACTATACGCACATTCTGTGAATTTAATTCCTACCCTTGGCAGTTTTTGGGCCAGTGGCTCTCAACTTTTCCAGATTACTGTACCCCTTCCAGGAGTCTGATTTGTCTTGCATACCCCCAAGTTTTACTTCACTTGAAAACTGCTTGCGTACAAAATCAGACGACATCATACAAAAATGTCACAGGACACTATTACTGAAAAATTGCTTAATTTATCAGTTTTACCATATAATGATAAAATAAATCAATGAAATATAAATATTGTGGTTATATTTCAGTGCATGATATATAGAGCAGTATGAACAAGTCACTGTATGAAATTGTAGTTTGTACTGAGTTTGCTAGTGCTTTTTATATAGCCTGTTGTAAAATTAGGCAACTATCTAGATGAGTTAATGTACCCCCTGGAAGACCTCTGCATACCCCCAGGGGTATGCATACCCCTGGTTGAGAACCACTGGCCTGGGGCAGCAGGAGGAAGGAGTGGGGATGGAGTGGAGTCTATTGAGGCACTTCCTGCTGTCTGGGATCCTGGGGTAGAGGCCTCTGCAGAGAGGAGGCTGGCTTCTCCTTGTCCCAGCTGCTAAATCACATTATAAATATTACGTATTTTCCTAGTGTAACTTCAGTGATGATGGGAGTGTTCTGCCATCATGGGGTGGGGGCAAGAACGGTAGGTGCAGGATCCTGAGCAAGGTCCTGACTCCCTTTTCTAGTACAGCTTTGCAGTCTTTAGAGAAGAATAGAGACTCTCTCTGCCTCTGATGCCTATAGCATAGGGTTACACTGTGACACAAAGAGTTCACGCATCAGATTTGGACTGCATAGTGGGCCACTGGTGCTCTAGTCTCCTGGCCTCACATAAGCTGTTGGTGAGTCCCCATGACAGGTATGGTGGGAGGGGATAGTGCAGGCCTGCACAACTCGTAAAGCGGCGAGGGCCATATTACTCCAAAGAAAACAGCTGAGGGCCAAAACCCCCCAGCACCGCGGAAACACCGCCCCCACAGCGCTGCCCGCCCCACGGAAACAACCCCTCCTTCCCCAGCACTGGGGTGTGGAAGCCTGTAGAAGGGGAAAGAAACAGTGCACATAGGGTGTCCAGACCACAGCAGTAAAATAGGACCCACCCCCTCCTCGCTCGGCCCCACCATCACACCCCTCTTCACCCGCCCAGGGGTCACTATATTACTGCACACAACAGTCAATCAATGCAGTTGTAGATAAATCTCTGCATTATGCATTTTTGTATAACTTTTATATGAGTTTGTATTAAACCTTGGTAATATGTTATAGCGGGCCCCTAAGGTAGTATAATTAAGGTAAAAGAAAAATGTCTTTTTGCTAGAAGTAGAATAAGATCTTCCCCCCACTTTGTATTCAATTGCCCTGTTGAATGAACGAGGTGTGAATGAGGAAGGCGTGGAAGGCAGGTAGGCACCTCCAGACAGCTGCAACCCCTGAAGAGGGGATGGGAACCAGACCAAGGACAATCAAACTTGTCAAGTGGGCTGACTAGAGAAGAGCAGACATACTGATGGCCTCGGGGGTTAGAAGCAAGCACCTTCCTTTGAGAACACCCTCTCTGCAGCATTGGGACAACCCCCAGCCCAGAGACAAGCAGCAAAAAGGACCAATGGACACAGTCCCAGATTTTGGGCGGCACAGTGAGCCCACCTACTCATCCCTCCACGGGCCGCATGTTGTGCAGGCCTGGGATAGTGCATCTGTGGGTACAGCAGAAGTGTGTAGTCTGTCAGTGCTCTAGCCTTGCTGCCAGGCAGCATGTTTCACTTGGGCATTGAGGAAACTCACTGGGCCTGTGAGTCTCCAAGGAATGGACTAACTTCCTTTCTAAAGGAGGAAAGGGCCTGAGCTGCCCTGTTTAGATCCAGCTGTTTCCTTATGGCTACTCCTAGGTAGACATCAGCAGACTGACTGTGAGTGAGCAGTCCTTCTTGTTCCCTGTTCAGATTCAGGGCACTAACGACAGCAGTATTGTCAGTAAATGCTCCACCGCTGCTCTTGGCTACATGCAGGATGGCTTCCTACAGTACTTCGTTACCAAGAGATGTAGACGAGCGCCGCTGATTCATTGGTGAGGAACAAGCTTTGGTTTGATTTGGTTCTTACTATCCTTTGGGAGGGGCTACTGTTACTTAGTGGGAGGGGAGATTGCTGTGATTGGTTTTATTTTGTGGGTAGCGCTTCCATCGTTCTGTACTGTCAGTAAATCATAGCCTGGCCTTCAGTCTTGGTCAGTCTTTTTCTTAATAACGGAAATGCACTGTCATGATTGAGCAGAAAGCTGTGCTCAATGTTAAGAGGTAGTTTTTCTGAGTGTCCCAAGATCCATGTTCGTGGTGAGATTGTCCTAAACATTACTGTGCAATCATGGGGCACATGTGTACTTTAGGGTGCAATTTTAGTGTAATTTGGTGATGGAGTTCCTGAAATATAGGCTTCCCCCAAAGATGGGTTTTAAAATTTTCAGATGGTGTAATAGGGTTCCACTCGCTGCAGGTGCACCTCCCTGTGGCTCGGTTTGGGAATTAGCCCTTGCACCCATTTCACACCCCTTTCTATTGGTTGCTTGTACTGTGCTCTCTCTCCAGGACTCAGGTGCTCCTTCTTCATGTCTCGTCCCTTTGGCCAAGTCACTGTATAGTCCTCCAGTTCTGAGGTAACAAAGTCCCACTGGACAAGCTGTTTCAGGCAATCTTCTGTTCCAACTCCAGTTTGTTTGCCACTTTTGCAGTGGCTGGTAGGGGAACCTGGGCCCATCTGCTACTGTGGTTCTAGCCCAGGGACCCTGTAACTAGCAACCTAGGTCTGCTAATTCTCAGACCCTGTTGCTTCTTCCCTGGGCTTTTTCCTGCTCCACCTCTTTATCTCCTTGCATATCTATGGGTTTACCACTGGAGCTTCTTCTCCTCTCTGTGGCTACTTCATCTTCTTAACCACTTGTCAGATTCCCTAGTCCAGGGCAGGAGCCAAGGCTTATCCTGTCTCTGGATTTACTCCTTGACCTTGGCCAACTCTCTTTTCCTCTAGTGAGTGACTGCAGAAGTCATCCCTGCCACCGCCTCCTTCTTTCACTTCCTGGCTTTATGCTCCTATCCCTGCTCCTTCCCTCAGCAGGGCTTCATCAGCCATTAGACCTTATCAGTGTCTGGTTCCCCTGCAGCATATAAGGTTAATTGGCCCTTTCTGGCACACAGAGCTCATGTGGTGTGGACACCCCATCACAGTCAAACTTTTTTTTCACAAGTCTAGGGAAGAAGGCTATTAACTTTCATAAAATCTATATCACTGGATTGTCCCAGTTTAGAAATATTTCAAAACTTACTGCTCTATAAAACTTTAGTACCACTGCTTACAGGTAGTTTCCTTAGTAGCTCTTTTGTGATTTACTTATTTGAATCCTTAGGGGAACAGACACTGCTCCTTAAATCAAAGGATGAAGAGTTCAAATCCTCCTCTAGGGAGTTTTGTGTGCTATGCATGTTAGTGCTCTCAGTCTGGCCTTGGCTACACTTGCAGCTGTACAGCGCTGTTAGTTAAACCCGTGTTCGTACAGCTGAGTAGGGAAAGCGCTGCAGCCTGTCCACACTGGCAGCCGCCAGCGCAGTAACTACCACTGACGTGGCTACATTTGCGGCACTTGCAGCTGTATTGGGCGCGGTGCATTATGGGCATTCAGGTAGCTGCAATGTGCTTTTCAAATGGGGGGGGTGAGGGGGACTTTGACAGGGAGCGTTTTGAGAGACAGAGTGGGGTTTTTGGAATCTCCACAGAGTGTCAGCTCATTATTTCCACACCTCCACATCCCCTGCCTCTCTCTCAATCACTGAAAGCAAACAGCAGGGGCTTTGTTTGTTTTTAAAGAGCAGATAAAAGAGAGGAAACGGAGCCTTCCCCCTCCCCCCCCCCGCCATTCTTCTCTTACCCCCCCCCCCACCCGCCGTCTCTGTCCAAGGCATTCCTAACGGAGCTGCCGGCATTCCTAACGGAGCCCCTCCCCTCTTTCCCACCCTCTGCCTGCAAAAAGTAGCTGTGGTTGTAAAGCTGTGTTTAGCAGCTCAACAACGGAGCTCTGAACTCCAACCCGGAAGTGCCGTTTCAAAACAAAGCAGGTTCCGGAGATCAGTAACTGCGTTGTTCCTGGGCTACACTGAAAGACCAGCGTTCCACCCACTTCGCAACAGTTGCTATTTCTCTTGGGGAGGTGGAGTACATGCAGCGCTGTATCTGAGGAGATACAGCGTTGCACGTGCCTTGCAAGTGTGGCCAGTTAATGAGTTACAGCGCTGCCGGCAGTTTTATTGCGCTGTAACTTGTAAGTGTAGCCAAGGCCTCTGTCTTTTGCCTGGTGTAGTAGAAGCTTATGTGGGAGGCACGGGAGTCCTGGTCAGGATGAATCAGTTCTGTGCCAGAAGAGGCCCATTGATTTCCAGCATGAGGCACAATTGACTGGGTCTGTGCTGGGAGCTGGAAATAGGCATGCTTGGTGTAGGCCACAGGCACGTAATGCTGAAACTAGGAAATGGGGGAGGAGAACACCAGTGGTAATGAATGGGCTATTTCACTTCAGAGGACATCCTGGGCATACTTCCCCACCGCTCAGCTACCAGCTCTGCCCTCCTCTTGGACCCTCCATGTCCTCAGTAGGTCTGGAGTGGCCTTGGGAAGGAAGGACAGTGATAGCTGCTGGGCTGTGAGAAGCACATTTACCAACTGGAGACAGCAAAGGGGAAAGGAAGCAAGCTTCCGACTGCTTAATCCACTTCAGGGGCTAGAGTAGCAGGAATGGGCTATGCATGCTCTTCTGCAGCACAGGGGAATCACAGAGGTGTGAAGTAGAGGAGGAGGGAATGAGGCCTTTTGGGAAAGGAATGGGTTCTGACGGAAGGGAGCGAGGTTCCCACCAGAAGGGGAGTGTGGCATTTTTGAGTGAAAGAGGAAATCTGGATGCAACAGTTGGATTTTATTTCCTAGGGGTTACTATGTCCGGGCCCGAGCTGTGGATCATTGTGTGCGAGAGTTTCTGCTACAGAGTCAAGGCCACCCCAGGAGACAGGTGACTTTGTAGAACTGATAAATGAAATTGTTTTTAATTGTTCACTTTATTAATATAACTTCATAAGTAAAGTTTTATGAATGAAGCAACATTCATTCATAAAACCGGTTACCCCAATAACTATCTAATTGACAATTAAGCTGCTTGTTAAAAGCTGTAGCTGTTCAGCCAGCTGCCCTTGTAAGTTTCACTTTCAATCCAATTGCTACTTAAATCACTGGAACTTGCATTATATTGTAACTTCTGTTCACTGTTTGCCATTCCTTACACTTGTCCATATTGTAACTCAAACTCCATTTTAAAATGCTCACTCCATTTTGTAAAAACCTGCTGCAACCTTCATTTTGCAAAACTCTGATGTAATCTTATTAGTTTAGTTCAGATGTGTGAATGAGGTATGTATGGATGATGGAATCAACTTCCACCCCCAGCCTGTCCTGATGAAACAAAGCGAAAACACCAATGGCTGAAGATGCAGACAACAGCCCTGACAAAGCAAGAAGAGTCCACCCCAAAAGAAAAGAACAAAGGTACAATTGAAAAAACATCAAAGCCAGGTCCAAGGCTGAAAGTCATGTCGGCAATTGACGGGTGATCAATCACACCGACCCCAGAGGCAGCATGACACAGCAAGACCTATAAACTCTGGATTCAAACTAAAAGCCTAGAAGAGAAAGGATGGGTGACTTTGAGGGTAACATTCTGCTGCCAACATGGAAGGGTGTCGGTGCGCGCCCAACAGAGACCCAGCCCTTCCTTGAGCCCGGCTTTCCTGGCCAGTTAGCTGCCACAAGTGGCAAACCCAAGCCATGAATTCAAGCTATGTTCAGGACTGGTAACTCTAGCAGCTGCAGAACATTTGGGGTGTGTGTGTGTGTGTTTGTATACATAGGTATTAGGTATTAGTCATAAATCAGATTGTGTTATAATAAACATGACATCTTTGCCTTGTCCCCTAAAATGATCCTGTGTAATTTTGTTTGCTTAACAAATTCTCTGGGGGAGGAGTGCAGGGGCTGAGCTCCCATTGTGGGTCTGGGGAGACCTTGGTGTCTGTGGTCTGCATTAGTGTAGCATATTCCCTGTGATCCCTTCCCAGGAAGGCACAGATGGGTATATAAGACTGGCACCATTAGTTGCCCACCTTTGTTCTTTGAGCCTGGGCAGAGGAGACACAATCCTTGGGAGGGGGGCACTGTCTGTGTACATGTTCCTACTAGTGGGGCTTTGCCACGCCAGGCTGATGCCCCGTGGATGTTGGCACCTACATACTCTGGTGCTTTGTGCCCTGCAAATACCCAGGCTGCTGCTGGAGTTAAATAACATTTCTCTCTCCCTCCCCTCGCCCTGCAGATCCTTTCTTTCGGTGCTGGCTTTGACTCCCTGTATTTCCGCCTCAAGGCTGTGGGGCTTCTGAGTTGCACTGTGGTGTATGAGGTAGATTTCCCAAGTGTGGCAAGCCGGAAAGCTGCTCTGATCAAGGGTACGAAGGACCTGGCCGTGGTCGTGGGAGGAGTTGGAAGGAGAGAATCAGGTATGACATTTCTGGCTGCAGCAGGCTAGCCAGAAATGCAACTTACCTGTCATCAGATGCAGAGGCAGAGTATATAGGTGGAGTTTGCACAAAGGATACTGGGAATACACTGGTTGTAAATTTTCTGGGCCTTTTGCAGATCATTCTTGACTTTTTTTTTTTTAAATGGAGATATGCCAATCTCCTAGAACTGGAAGGACCTTGAAAGGTCATCGAGTCCAGTCCCCTGCCTTCACTAGCAGGACCAAGTACTGTCCCCTGACAGACTTTTGCCCCAGATCCCTAAATGGCCGCCTCAAGGACTGAACTCACAACCCTGGGTTTAGCAGGCCAATGCTCAAATCACTGAGCTATCCCTCCCCCACACTGTGGCCTGTGTTTTCCCAGTCTGCTGCCCAGTGTTCCCTCTAATTTTTCCCACAGGTGTGGAATTAATTTTATGTGCACCAATATGGAGGTGATGTGTCACACATCACCTCCATATTGGTGCACATAACAAAATTCATGTGGCAGGGGTGGGGCTGAGGGATTCGGAGTGTGGGAGGGGGTTGGGGCAGAGGGTTGGGGTGGGAGGGTACGGTCTCTGGCTGGGGGTGCGGGCTCTGGGGTGGGGCCAGGGATGAGGGGTTTGGAGTGTCGGCTGCCCTGGGGCTACAGTGAGGAGAGAGGACTCCCCCCAGCTCTTTCTCCCCACAGCAGCACCTGGGCTGGAGGGGCACCTCTCCCGTCACATCCCTGAGCACCTGCGTGGCACTTAATAGGCTGCTGTGTGGCTGCGCAGCTTAGAGGGAATTTAGCTTCTGCCCCCACCCTAACCCTAACCCAGCATATCCGCAAGGGGTCAGTGTTGTAATGAGGGTGTCTTGATTGTTTTCCCCCAGGAGCCATGAGCTTTGCTGTGGAGGATTATAAATTGCTGGGAGTGGATTTATCAGAGCTGTCTAAGCTGGAGAAAGCCCTAAAGGAGGCAGGCCTGGACCCTGAAGTTCCCACCATGCTTTTAGCAGAAGTGGTGCTCACTTACATGGAGATCAGCAGGTTGATTGGCTCACTCTCTTCCCTCTTAGCTAGGTGCCTAAGTGGGTGCAGTGAGGACAGTGGTAGTATGTGGAGAGGGTCTGAGAGAGGGAAGTCTGATCCTGGAGACCTGTATCTAGAGCCTTTGGGCTGTTCCCTGGGTGAATTGTGGAAGCCACTGGCAGCTACTTAGAGCTGCCATGGGGTAAATCCCTTCATTAAGTAGGTGATGTGCAGAACTACGTCTCAAATGGGAATGGCTCTGGATCCTGGCAGCTCCTAGAGCCCTCTGAGCAGCTGGGGGAGGGCTCTTGCAGCTCCAAACACTTCCCTCCAAACAGAAGAATCACCTCCAGTGGCACCCTCTGTGGATCTGCAGGAAGGATCCTGGTGCCTGCTCCCATCCCTGCTGGGGCCACAGCCTTCTCAATTTCTCTCCTCTGCCTGTGGCTCTGACAGGTCGGATGCTTTGATCCAGTGGGCAGCTCAGCACTTCCCCTGTGCACAGTTTGTGCTCTATGAGCAGATGCACCCTGAGGACGCCTTTGGTCGCATCATGCAGCAGCACTTCAGCCGGCTGAACTCTGGGCTGCACGCCCTGGCTCAGTATCCCGATTGTGAGGCGCAGAGGAGACGCTTTCTCCAGCGGGTAGGTGGCTATAGTCCCGGAGCAGGTGTGGGGTCTGAGCCCTCTGGGAAAGAGCATAACTTCAGAAGGCAGGGATGATCCCATTGGGCTTTAGAGTGGGTTGATCAGAACCAGGCCAGGGATAAGAGGCACTACCCTCTCCAGCAGCCACATGGCCTTCTCTCCCCATGCCCAGTCTCTTCGAGCACCTTCCCTTGTCTGACAGCTCTCTCCATCAGGAGCTAGTACATTGCTCATTGTGGTGAAGCTGCATCCCTTGGAGGATCCCACAAGTTCCTGACCTAGTAGCTGGGGTGCAACGAGTGTCGACTCCAGGCCAGCCAATTGTGTGGGAATCTGGCCAGCACTGCCAGTTTGAATACGTGTTAGAGTTGGGAGCAGGTTGTGAGTCTGTCACTGGGGGAGTGAAGCCCCTGCTGTGAGGAAGAGGAGCGGGTTGTGGCTCTCTCCCTGAGGGAATGTGGGTCTCTGTTTTAGGGATGGGCCGAGTGCAGCGTCATTGATATGAATGAGTTCTACGCCAACTTTATCCCCGAAGATGAGCGACGGAGAGTGCAGGCTCTGGAGCCCTTTGATGAATATGAGGTAACTTTACCCCCTTTCTTTCTTACGCCATGTTGTACTTAAAGTACTGTACAGGATCTTTTCAGGGGGATTAAGACAAAACACCACATTTATTAGTAATACAGGTATCAATCAATACTCTATCATATGCATATGTTCTATATCGCACTTATGCATGCACACACACAAACACACACTCCATCTTGTTGTTGTTACCAACTAGTTGCTCCCCGTAACTTCACTGGCCAGGTGAGTTAGATGGGGGTGGGATGGAGCTGGGCTGAGACCTGGGATCCTCTGCAAGACACCTCACTTTTATAGCAGCTTCCCTCTCATACAAATCTATCCCAGATTCAAAATCTGGGTCTGTGTCCGTTGATCCTTTGTGCTGCTTCTCTCTGGGTGTTGTCCCAATGCTGTTCAAAGAGGGGGTTTTCCAAAGAAGGTGCTTGCTTCTAATCCCCAAGGCTGTCAATATGTCTGCTCTTCTTTATTGAGCCCACTTGTCCTTGGGTCTGGCTTCCATCCCCTCTCCAACTGTTGTAGCTGTCTGGAGGTGCTTGTCTTCCAAGCCTCACTCATTCTCACCTCATTCAGTCAACAGGGCAATTGATTACAGAGTGGGGGAAGATCTTATTCTACTCCAGGCCTGCACAACATACGGCCCACGGGGGCTCATTGTGCGGCCCGTGGGGGGAGTACAGCCAAAAAACAAAACAAAAAATTATTATTATTTTTTGCTCAACAACTTTTGCGGCGGGAGAGATGTTTCGGCCTTCGGCTGTTTTCTTTGGAGTAATATGGCCCTCACCGCTTTACGAGTTGTGCAGGCCTGTTCTACTCCTAGCAAAAAGACATTTTTCTTCTACTTTAACTATACTATCCTTAGGGGTTATAACATCTGATACAAAGTTTTCTACAAGTTTTCTATATAGGGATCTAATACAAAGTTCCCATATCAAAGGACTTGATACAAAGTTGTATGACGTATCAGAGGGGTAGCCATGTTAGTCTGGATCTGTAGAAGCGACAAAGAGTCCTGTGGCACCTTACAGACTAACAGAAGCTTATGCTCCAATACTTCTGTTAGTCTATAAGGTGCCACAGGACTCTTTGTCGCTTCTAAAGTTGTATGAAAATAGCTTAATACAAGGTTATATGAAGAGGCACAATGCAAAGTCCTATGAAATTGTGTAAAGATACTTAATACCGAGATTTATCTACAGCAGGGGTCTGGCTCTAAGGAGCTGTGCACCTGTAGCTTCCCATATGGTCATCGGGCTGGCTGCACAGGTGCTGCTGGGGATATAGGTGTTACTGGGTAGACAGAAGAGGCCCTGGAAATCAGAGACCTAGTTAACACGGAGCCCGCAGGAAAGCTCCCCATAAAGCTGGGGCAGGCAGCAGACGATCTGGCCTTTTAATATATGTTTCAGTGATTGCCTGCCTCCTGCTCCCACAGCTGGCGCACAGGCCCTATTCCATGGGCAGAGTCAGACCCAGTTCTCTAAACTTCCCAGAAGTCAGTGCAGGCCCCAGTGCTGCAGCTGACTTCCTCAGTGGGCCTCTGCCCTAGCTTCAGTCTCCAAGTGTGCTCAAGACCAGACCTAAGGTAAAGTGCCTGGATTACTGCACCAGAGACAGGGAAAAGGAGAGCTTTCCTGGTGCATTGTTGGCTACTTTGGTATCATTTTTAATTGGGTCTGGGAATCTAACAGGGTAACCTTGTCTCCATCTGCTGTTGGCCTGCAGCCCTCAGCCCCCCACCACCACTGCTGCAAAGATCTGAGTTTCTCTCTTCTGGCTTGCTGCAGGAATGGCACCTGAAATGTTCACATTACTTTATCCTGGTTGCATCGAAGGGGGAAGAGCTTGCCTGGACTCCTCTATTCTCCAAGATGCCAGGTAAATATGAACTGACTCACTGGCACAGGCCTCTGAAAAGATCCAGGGGTATAGCCTTTCTTCAGAAAGAGCACATAAGATTCTTCCATCTGAGCAGACCTCTCCAGTCTTCCTGCTAATGATGACTTCGCAATCTGTAGCTGTCATAAATATAGAGAGAAGGTGTGACGGAGTAGGGAGCGAGATGGATTTGACCTGAGAGGCTTGCGGGGGAGGTTCCCTGGGACAGGCTGCATTGGGAAAGGCTACATTGGGAATGTGAGACTTTACCTGGGGCTGTAACATGAGCCAGGAGGGGGGTTGGGAGGTGACACCTTTGGCTGGGAGAATGGTCAAAGGCGAGATGTTGGTGTCCTGGCTCAGTGGGACTGAGCGGTGAAAGCTTTTCATTCCTTCAGGTTGTTGCGCTCTCCTAGTTTTGAGTTATTTTGGATGGTGGCTGCAACTCCTCCCTCCCACCCACTGCTCATTTGTGGCGTTCTCTAGACACTATGTCTCTGATTTCCTCACTCCTGCCTCCCCACAGGGCCCTGTAGGCCATTCTGTTCTTTCTATTATACATAGCAGGCTTGGCCAAACTGCGGCTCTTTTTCTGTTAAAGTGCGGCTCATGGAGCCCCCAGCCCATTTTCTGCCTACCAGACTAGGGGGTGGGAGCTCGGGCTTCTGCCATGCGGCTGGGTGGTGGGGCTCAGGGCTTTAACCCCACGGGGGGAAGGGCTTCTGTCCCACGGGGCTGAAGGCCCAAGCCCCAGTGCCTCTCGTGGGGCTGAAGGTCCGAGCTTCCCCCACCTCCCCAATCTGGTAGGTGGAGAAATGGTGCTGGGGCCTCCAGGAAATAGTTCAAGAGAATTTAAACCCTGGTGAACCCAATAGTGTGAGAGTGAGACAGATAGAAAGAGAAGCTTACACCTGCGCATTATATGAGGAAATTGCATCATTCTGTATTCAGACGTTGCGCTGTGTGGACCTTGTATGCTCACGATCTTTCTGCATTCTGCAGAATACAGACTGTGTTTACTGTTCATAAGTTGCATTTGAATAGTTTTAGATTTAAGTGTTAACCCTATGTTAATTTCGTGGATGACAATTGTTAGAGGGCTTTCCCTTCACCCTGCCACTTCCCTGGCTCTTGTCATGCAGACAGCAAGCAGCAAAAGACCAGAAGTCCGAAGTGCAGACAATGCAATGTTTATTGGGGTTAATTTCCAGCAAGCATGATTCCACTTCCTGTTTGACTCCAGTTTATATAGTAATAGTCTCAGCTATACCTTAACCAATCATTTTACTGAAATTTAACTAACCAATCCTAACATATTGTAACATAATTCTCTAACCAATTATATCTCACTACCCTAATTAACTTACACCTAGCAAAATTAATTATACAGCAGACAGAAACAATTGGAGAACCAGACAGATTCACAATAGAAAAGTGGGGGCCATAAAGATAAAACAATACAGAAATGAGAGTTTCACAACCACAACCATTGATAAGTGATTTCTTGCCGAACAGGATGCTATCAAACTAAGTTTTCTTTAATTATCTTAAGATCTGTTTCTTTATTTGGTGGTGGTGGGCACTGTCAAGACAAGATCATCTTCCTAACAGCCCAGTACCACCTTATTTCAATGTGACTGGTTTGGAATGTGAGGATGTGATCATACACTTCCCAGTTTATGGCTGCCCCTGCTGCTTGGCTACCCTTGCACTTTATACTGCAATAAAGCCTCCTAGAGTGCTCTACCTTACTCCACGTCGACACTGGCAAGGCGCTCTGACTCCCTGGCTAGAGCGCACCTGGTACTCCACCTCCACGAGAGGGATAACAACTGTTGCATATTGGCTGAGAGGCCCTAGGGCCAGTGTGAACGAGGAGTTAAGTTACTGCGCTCTGACCTCCGGAAACGTCCCATAATCCCATTAAGTCAAGTGGCCTCTCTTCTCTTTGTTGAGAAATCACTGAGGAATGCAGAAGTGCCATTTCAAAGCTCCGTTTCAAAGAGCCGGCTGCTTATCTGCAACAGTAAATGTTTGCTGTAAGTGAGAGGCGGGTGGGAGGGGAGTCTGAACTTACAACACAGCGTGCTGACACACTCTCAGTACTCCAAAAACCCACCCTCTCTCTCCCCCCTCCTCCCCCCCCCCCCCCCCGCATACACACAACACACCCCACCCCAACACCATCATTTGAAAAGCACGTTGCAGCCACTTGAACCCTGGGATAGCTGCCCATAATTCACCGCTCCCAATGCCGCTGCAAATGTGGCAACACAAGTGCGCTTGCAGCTGTCAGTGTGGACAGACTGGAGTGCTTTCCCTAGTGTGCTCTCCGAAGGCTGGTTTAACCCAAAGCGCTCTACAGCTGCAAGTGTAGCCATAGCGTTAGCCAAAGGCCTTAGCATAAGCCTCAGAGTATCTTGGTGAGAGAAGGCCCATACACAGGCAGACTTGTGATTTTGATTCTTTGTTTTATACCTCTATAACTAACTAAGTGATAGAAATACACCTAAGTTCTTAAAGTATAGGCCTTTACAGGCAGGCCTGAATATCTATATTCTAACATCAATGACATCTTCCAAATTGTAAGAAACGCAAGTGTGAAGAAGAAAACCGAAGTTTTAAGCCAGAATTAGAGGAAGTTTTTGCATTCACTGTTAAAGATGGCAAACCTCTGTGCCTTATCTGCAATGCATTGCTCACTCACTACAAAGTGAGCAACTTGAAATGTCACCATGAAATGAATCACAATAACTTTTCATCAAAATACCTTCCTGAGTCAGAATTAAGGAAGAACAAGCTAACCACATTAAAATTACGCCTAAACAGTCAACAAACACTACTTTTAGCATTCAGTAAGGAAGCTGACAGAACGACTGAAGTTAATTTTGTTATGTCATGGAATATCGCTCTTGCTAAACATCCATATTGTGATGGAGAATCTAACAAGAATATTGCAGAAGTGGTTGCAATTTTAGATGCAAGTAACAAAAAAATTCAACAACTAATAATGCAGATTTAAATTTTGCACCACACTATGGAGAGCCATATTTCCCAGATCAGTGCTGACGTTGCAAGCAAGCTGCAAAACAATCTAAATAATTATCTTGCATTCAGTCTAGCTGTTGACAAATCCACAGCTATACAAGATAAACCACAACTAGCGATATTTGTTTGCTATGTTTCCGTGGATGTAATTGTGAAAGAAGAAATGTTGAACTTGGTGGCGCTAAAAGAAACAACCTGAGGTATTGATTTAAAGAACGCACTTGACAAAGCATTTACACATGCCGATGTACTGCTGGCTAAACTCGTTAGTATTGCAATGGATGGAATACCTGCAATGATGGGGGTGGGGGGAAAGTAGGCCTTATCATATTCTTGAAATGCAATCCCAAATTTCCGGAGTTTCTCCCTGTTTATTGCATCATCCACCATGAACATCTCACAGACAGATACTTTAAGTACAAAAATGGTCTTAGAAATTGTCAATTTCATCCACTCCAATGGGAAGACTCACTGACAGTTCAAAAATTTAATCAAAGAGCTGGATCTTGAAGAGAAACCTAACAACGTTTCTTTCTACTGTATTGTGAGGTGATTATCAACCAGCAATGTCTTAAATAGGCTTGTGGAACTGTTGGAGCCTATTAATGCTTTCCTTGAAGAAAAGGAAAAGTCCTATCCACATCTGAAAGATGAGCAATGGATGTAGGATCTGATGTTTTTCACTGATATTATGCAGCATCTGCGCAAACTCAACTTGGCATTCCAAGGGTAGGATAAGATTATTTCTGACTTTACTCAGACAGTCTTCAGCTTCTAGAACAAGTTAAAGCTTCTGCAGAAAGACATAGTGTCAAGACACTTCAACCACTTTCCCCATCTCAAGAGTAGGGTAAACATATTCCCTGAAATCAAAGTAGAAGATCTCAAACTTGAGGAATGCAGAAATAAATTACAAGGCCTGCTTGATGATTTTTGGAGCAAGTTTGAAGACTTGCAGAAATTGAGATCCTGCTTCGCCTTTGTTGTAAAACCATTCATGCTTGATGTGATCAACAATGGCTGTCCGACTCCCAAAACCGTGGTTACAGAAAGATCTACTGTAGAAATGGAACTATTGGAACTCCAGGAGGATCAGGTTCTAAAGGTGATGTATAAATCACAGTCTGCAATCAAGTTCTAGAAGCAAATACACAAAAGGAAGTATATTAACTCAAGAAGACTAGTGTGTGACTCATGACAGGCCTGTAAGCCTGACTTCAGTACCAGACAAACTGTTTGAAACTATAATAAAGAACAATATTGTCAGACATATAGATGAACATAATTTGTTGAGGAAGAGTCAACATGGTTTTAGTAAAGGGAAATCATGCCTCACCAATCTACTAGAATTCTTTGAGGGGGTCAACAAGCATGTGGACCAAGGGGATCAAGTGGATATAGAGTATGTAGATTTTCAGAAAGCCTTT
Source organism: Chelydra serpentina (assembly GCA_037349315.1). Classification (NCBI taxonomy): domain Eukaryota; kingdom Metazoa; phylum Chordata; order Testudines; family Chelydridae; genus Chelydra; species Chelydra serpentina. The sequence continues at coordinate 124,947 of JBAIAC010000465.1, forward strand.
GACAAGGTCCCTCACCAAAGGCTCTTATGCAAAGTAAGCTGCAATGGAATAAGAGGGAAAATGCTCTCATGAATTGGTAACTGGTTAAAAGATAGGAAACAAAGGAAAGGTATAAATGGTCAGAATGGAGAGAAGTAAATAGTGGTGTCCCCCCAGGGGTCTGTACTGGGCCCAGTCCTATTCAATATATTCATTAGTGATCTGGAAAAAGGGGTAAACACTGAGGCGCCAAAATTTGCAGATGATACAAAACTACTAATGGTAGTTAAGACCCAGGCAGTCTGTGAAGAGCTACAATAGGACAGAAAATATCATATTGCCTCTATATAAATCCATGGTATGCCAATATCTTGAATACTGTGTGCAGATGTGGTCACCCCATCTCAAAAAAGGATATATTGGAATTGGAAAAGGTTCAGAAAGGGCAACAAAAATTATTAGGGATATGGAATGGCTTCTGTAGGAGGAGACATTAATAAGACTGCAGAAGCGACAAAGGGTCCTGTGGCACCTTATAGACTAACAGAGGTATTGAAGCATAAGCTTTCGTGGGTCAATACCCACTTCTTCGGATGCGGTGCCACAGGACCCTTTGTCGCTTCTGCAGATCCAGACTAACACGGCTACCCCTCTGATTAATAAGACTGGGACTTTTCAGCTTGGAAAAGAGATGGGTAAGGAGAGATATGATTGAGGTCTATAAAATCATGACTGGTATAGAGAAAGTAGATAAAGAAGTGTTGTTTACTACTTCTCATAACACAAAAACTAGGGGTGACCACATGAAATTAATAGGCAGCAGGTTTAAAAGAAACAAAAGGAATTATTTCTTCACACAATACACAGTCAACCTGTGGAACTCCTTGCCAGAGGATGTTGTGAAGGCCTAGACCATAACAGGGTTCAAAAAAGAACTAGATACATTTGTGAAGGATAGGTCCATCGATGGCTATTAGCCAGGATGGGCTGGAATGGTGTCCCTAGCCTCTGTTTGCCAGAAGCTGGGAATGAGCGACAGGGGCTGGATCACTTGATGATTCCCTGTTCTGTTCATTCCCTCTGGGGCACCTGGCACTGTCCACTGTCGGAAGACAGGATACTGTGCTAAATGGACATTTGGTCTGACCCAGTAAGGCCATTCTTATGTACCAAGCTGGGAGGGGTTGAAAGTGCTTTTTAGGATAGGATTAAAATTCAAAATGATCTGGACAAACTGGAGAAATGGTCTGAAGTAAATAAGATGAAATTCAATAAGGACAAATGCAAAGTACTCCACTTAGGAAGGAACAATCAGTTGGACACGTATAAAAGGGGGGAGGGATAGCTCAGTGGATTGAGCATTGGCCTGCTAAACCCAGGGTTGTGAGTTCAATCCTTGAGGGGGCCATTTAGGGATCTGGGGCAAAAATTGGGGATTGGTCCTGCTTTGAGCAGGGGGTTGGACTAGATGACCTTCTAAGGTCCCTTCCAACCCTGATATTCTATGATTCTATGAAAATGGGAAATGACTGCCTAGAAAGGAGTACTGCAAAAAGGGATCTGGGGGTCATAGTGGACCACAAGCTAAATATGAGTCAACAGTGTAACGCCGTTGCAAAAAAAGTGAAAATCATTCTAGGATGTATTAGCAGGGGTGTTGTAAGCAAGACATGAGAAGTAATTCTTCCGCTCTACTCCACGCTGACTAGGCCTCAACTTGAGTATTGTGTCCAGTTCTGGGCACCACGTTTCAGGAAAGATGTGGACAAATTGGAAAGAGTCCAGAGAAGAGCAACAAAAATGATTCTTGGTTTAGAAAACATGACCCATGAGGGAAGATTGAAAAAATTGGGGTGGTTTAGTCTGGAAAAAGAGAAGACTGAGAGGGGACATAACAGTTTTCAAGTACGTAAAAGGTTATTACAAGGAGGAGGGAGAAAAACTGTTTTTCTTAACCTCTGAGGATAGGACAAGAAGCAATGGGATTAAATTGCAGCAAGGGCGGTTTAGGTTGGATATTATGAAAAACTTCCTAACCATCAGGGTGGTTAAGCACTGGAATAAATTGTCTAGGGAGGTTGTGAAATCTCTGTCATTGGAGTTTTTTAAGAGCAGGTGTCAGGGTTCCCTCCCCACTCTGAACTCTGGGGTACAGATGTGGAGACCCGCATGAAAGACCCCCTAAATTTATATTCCACCATCTTAGGTTAAAAACTTCACCAAGGCACGAATTCCTTCCCTTGTCCTTGGACGGAATTGCTGCCACCACCAAGTGATTTACTTTAGACAAAGATTCAGGAAAAGGACCACTTGGAGTTCCTATTTCCCCAAAATCTCCCCACAAGCCCCTTCACCCCCTTTCCTGAGGAGGTTTGAGAATAATATACCAATTTAATTGCCTTTAATGAAAGTACAGACCAGACCCTTTATGTTTAGGACACTAAAATCAATCAGGTTCTTAAAAGAAGAACTTTATTATAAAGAAAAATGTAAAAAATGCACCTCGGTAAAATGAGGATGGAAGGTAATTTTACAGGGTAATAAAAAGATTTAAAACACAGAGGATTCCCCTCTAGACTCAACTTTAAAGTTACAAAAATAGGAATAAACCTCCCTCTTAGCATAGAGAAAATTCACAAGCTAAACCAAAAGATAATCTAAGGCATTTCCTTGCTATTACTTACAATTTCTGTAATTTTAGATGTATCATTTCAGTAGGAGCTGGGTCTCTCCCTTTGTCCCATGAGGGGACAAAAACAAAGAGCACAAACAAACCCCCCCCCCCCCCCCCCCCCCCATTTGAAAGTACCTTCTTTCTCCATTGGTCCTTCTGGTCAGGTTCCAACTAGGTTAATTGAACTGATTATCCCCTTACAAGTAAAGGAGGGATTTTATGTTACCCTTAGCTGTATGTTTATGACAGCAGATTAAACAAACACCTGCCAGGAATGGTCTAGATAATGCTTATTCCTGCCACGAGTGCAGGGTACTGGACTAGATGACCTCGCAATGTCCCTTCCAGTTCTAAGATTCCATAACATCATCCTTTCTTCTTGCAGTTCCCTGCTTCATTCACCACACATTTTCCAACTTTTGCAGTACCTGAGATAGGGTTCTACATATCCCATCCCCTTTTACTACACAACCCTGATCCATCCTGTGTACTGAATGAGGATCTCTGGCTGGAGATGGGCTAAAACCTAGAAAGACAGGAGTTTACGAACATAAGAATGGCCATAGTGGGTCAGTGGCTGGTGCCAGATAAATCAGAGAGAGTGAACCGAACAGGACAATTTATCAAGTGATCTGTCCCTGTTGTCCATTCACAGTTTCCAATAGTCAAAGGTTTCGGGACACCCAGAGCATGGGGTTGAGTTCCTGACCATCTTGGCTAAAAGCCATTGATGGCCCTATCCTCCATGAACTTATCTACTTATGAACTCAGTTACACTTTTGGCCTTCACAACATCTCCTGGCAACATGTTCCACAGATTGACTGTGTGTTGTGTTAAGTAGTACTTCCTTTTGCTTGTTTTAAGCATGGATTTGTATAGTGGCATTATGATATTTTCTGGCTTATTATCTATCCCTTTCCGAATGGTTCCTAACACAGTTAGCTTTTTTGCCTGCTTCTGCACATTGAGCGGATATTTTCAGATAACTGTCCATGATGACTCCAACATCTTTCTTGAGTTGCAACAACTAATTTAGACCCATTTTGTATATATAGTTGGGATTATGTTTTCCAATATGCATTACTTTGCATTTATCAACACTGAATTTCATCTGCCACTTTCTTGCCCAGTCACTCAATTTTGTGAGATCCTTTTGTAACTCTTCACAGTCTGCTTTGAGCTTAACTATTTTGAGTAATTTTGTATTGTCTGCAAAATGTTTGTATCCTCTACAAAGGACAAAGTACCCCAGATTCTAGCTCCCATAAGGTGGGGTTAGGGAGTGGAGCTCAGAACCCCAGACCCTGGCTCCCATGAGGGAGGGGCATGAAGGGGAGTCAGATTCTCCTGGATTGGCAGATCCCCCCCCCAGATCTCTCAGATCATGGCGCGCACACACACTGTGACGAAATGGGACTGTTCTTACAGTTTCCTCTGAATACTGTGTGTATGCCTCAGTTTCCCCTATGCATTTCTTAAGTCTCTAGGTGGTGGGAATAAGGGGTGATTGTTGCAGAGCCGGAGAGAGCCAGTGTGATGACAGAGAATGGCCGACACTCTGTCTCCTGGCAACTGATGGTCTGTGCCCCTTCTCTGCAAAGTTCCGAGCTGAAGGTGTTAAAGAACAAAGGGATCAGGTGACCTCCTGGCCCGGGAAGGAGACAAAGGCAAAGGAGTGGTAGAGAGTCAGTTTGGAGCTGGCTGGGGACATGGGGGGGAGGTGCAGACAGAGTCTGGCCTCTCTGCCCCCTGTTTGGAGCTGGATGGGGGGGAGGTGCAGAGACAGTCTGGCCTCCCTGCCCCCCAAGATGAACCTGATGGAGGGGTCCTGTTTCCTGTACCGTCTAATAAACCTTCTGTTTTACTGGCTGGCTGAGAGTCACAGTGAATCACCAGGAAGTAGGGGTGCAGGACCCTGACTCCCCCACACCGTGACAACTGGTGGCAGTGGTGGGATGTACTGCACCCCATGGGCAGTGCTTCTGGCAGTAAGTCACTGGGGAGCAGTAAAACCAAGGGGGGCTAACGAGGACCAGGCGTGCTGAAGGCTCAGAGAGGAGCGGTTTCAGGGGGCGGAGGAGCTATGCTTAACCCCTGGGAGTGTGTGACCAGGAGAAGGACTGTGTAGTAATGGGGTCCCCCTGGGGGATGCGGTGAGCAGTCCCAGGGGCGGAGGAGCCTGCGGCTTGGCCCTGGGAGAGAGAAGGAATTTTTCAGTAACAGGGTTCCCCTGGGGATTGCAGTGAGCAGTCCCAGGGGCGGAGGAGTCTGCAGCTCGACCCTGGCAAAGAGGTGGTGACCTCGAGAAGGGCTGGCACACTTGGGGTTCTCCCTGGAAACCATGGGGAGCTAAGAGCACACAGGCCTGCGAATCCACAGCAACTTGGGAACAGTGAAGTGATGGCGTATCGCCTTCTCCTTAAGAAGAGCATTGTAACCCTGTGCAACAAGAGAGGGATACGCATTGGAAAGTTCACCAAAGCACAGCTAATCGTGCAGTTGGAAGAGAATGACCATTCTAAGGAGCAGATTCCTGACCCCGATGGGGCTACAGCAGGATCTGGGAGCAGCTGGAGTGGTAGCCTGGCATCCCCAAGAGTCTGGTCCCCAGCCAGACGGGGGTCTTCACGATCGGGTTCCCCAGCAGGGGATCGGAGACAGACGGGACTGGAGCTGAGTCTGAGAGAGCAAGAGGACTGTGAGAGACAGCGAGAGCCCGAGAGAGACCTACAGGAGAAGCAGCAGCAGCAGCATGAACTGGTGGTAGTGGAACGGAGAGGCATAAGGGAAACTGAGGCATACACACAGTATTCAGAGGAAACATTAAGAACAGTTCCGTTTCGTCACACACACAACTGCAGGGATCAGTCACCCCCCAGGGAGCAGGAACCCCCAGATCTCGGCTTATGGCAAGATGGAAACTTGCCACAGATTTCCTGATCTTGACACACACACAGAAGGAGTGTAGGGCTGACAGGCACCTTTGCCCCTGTTTTCCCCCAGTCCCACTACCACCCACCTCCATTTATCCCCTTTCCCTCGATGCTGCTCCAAAACCCCTGTCAACTCTGTTTCCCCTGCTCTTCCACCCCCTAAAATGCCCTTTCCTGCCAGTAAGCATTTGCATATCTAATTACTAGCCCCAAAATTAAAAAAACAAAAAAACCCCAACCCTGACAGAAAAAGATTTTAGCAAAATACCTTCCAACATTTTTCTAAATTTCTGCACAAGGTGGAATTCAAACTGACGCGGTCAGGTTCAAAGGACTATTGCTTATACCCGTGAGCTATCCAGCTGGTATGAAACTTTAAAGGCTAAACATCTTGTTAATTCCTCTGTCTGTGCATGCTCGATGTAATCCATTAGGTGCATGAGCCTTATATTGCTTGAAGGAAGAAGCAAACGTTAAAATAAATTTTAATTTGATTTCCCCCAAGGGGCTGGTGGATGTTATGCACTTTGTTGGGGAACCCTTGAGCATTTGAGACCCTTGGTATGATTATCTATGAACAAAAAACATGGCCAGAACATGTCAATTTTAAGAAAAGCAGGTTTTTTTTCTAGGGCCTGAATCTCGGAAACTCCTTGTCAAATGGCCCCAAATTTGCATCACTGACTGTACCCTCCACTTTCATGAGGTATATCAAATTTCAAGGCAATCTGATTAACCATACAGATTCTAGAACAATTGGAACAGTCAAGCTCATTGCCATAGGCTGGGCCGTCCCTAGGGGAGTGCGGGGCCCGGGGCGGAAATGACGAATCCATCACTTCCGGGACCAACTGTGCCAGCCAATCACACCAGCCCGCAGGGCCCAGAGAGGTCACCCTGATTTGCCGTACCTTAGGGACGGCTCTGGCCATAGGATCCCATTGAGACCGAGGACTTAGCAGCATTCAGAAAGAGACATTTATATGCGTAACAAGAATATCCAGTTATATTAGTTAAGGCTAATATAATTTCTCTTCAAAATTTAAGCCCCGTGCAACGTTTAAGCACATCTTGAACTAAAGGGTTCAGGAAAAGACCAAAGACAGAGGGCAGATTATTCCACATTACCTATTGCAAGGTTTCTTGCATCTTCCTCTGCAGCATCTGGCTCTGGCTGTTGTCATTCAGGATACTGGACTAGATGGACCACAGTTCTTGCACAATGTCATGTGGGTCATTCACTGTTGGGGCACCTCCTTTTGGCTGCCCCAGGGGATTAGCGGCTTTTAGGTCAGATGCCCTCCTCACATTGCATCCCCCTCACTCTCCAGGACTCGTGGTGCTCCCTCTTCACGACTCAGGTGCAGCCAGGTTGCTCATAGTCCTCCCACTCTATAGATCCCACTGGATCAGCTGTCTGCATGCTGTCTCAGACAGTCTTCTGATCCAATGACAGGTCCTTTGCCTTTTCCCAGTGGCTGGGAGGGGAACCTGGGCCCATCCATTATTCTGACTTCCAGACAAGAGACCTTATATCCAATAACTACAGTCTGATGGCTCCCTGACCCTATTTCCTTGGACTCCTTCCTACTTCCCTTCTCTATTTCCACCCTGCCCCCCCTTTCCCAGTTTATCAGCCCAAACTTCCCCTCTTTGACTGCTTGCCAGACTCGGTAGCCCAAACAAATCTCCCTTTTGCCAGGGAGTGACTGCAAGCTATTTCCCCTGTAGCTCCTTTCTTTTCTCAGTTTCATCCCTTTATACAGGCCCAACCTGCTCCTTCCCAGTTGATTTTCATCGTCTATTAGTTTTTAATTGATCCCTGGCTCCAGGTGCAGCATATAAGGTTAATTGAACTAATTTACCCTGCTCTGCCTATGATGGGGTGTCCTCCCGACACATACAGTAAGGCATTGCTGTTTGTACAGCATCAGTTCTGTTCCCAAACTTTTGCTAATTCATAAACTTAGAGGGCAGAAGGGAGCATTAGGTCATCTGATCTGACCTTCTGTATAACACAGGCCAGAAAATTTCAACAAGTTACTCCTGTATCAATCACAAAAACCTTTTGTTTCACTAAAGCAACATCCAGAAATGGACTAATCTGAGTTTGAAGATCACAAAAGATGCAGAATCCACCAACACCTTGGTAGTTTGTTCCAATGGCTGATGACTCTTACCATTAAAAATGTTGTCTTATTTCTATTTGAATTTGCCTCCTATCAGCTTCCAGTAAGTGGTTCTTGTTCTGTCTTTCTCTGCTAGAATGAGGAGCCCTTTAGTACCTGCTATTTTCCCCTCGTGAAGGTACTTATATACTGTAATCAAATAAGCTCCCATTCTCTTTGATAAGTGAAAGAATTTGAGCTCTCTCACTTTTTTCTGGTTAGAGGGTAATCTCTGTTCTTATGTGAGTCATGTCTGGGGCACTACTGCAAACAAACCCCTATGCCTCAGTCTGATCAGTCCCACGCCGAGGGACGTGATTATTCCCCTCTATTCGGCACTGGTGAGGCCTCATTTGGAGTACTGTGTCCAGTTTTGGGCCCCACACTACAAGAAGGATGTGGATACATTGGAAAGAGTCCAACGGAGGGCAACAAAAATGATTAGGGGGCTGGAGCACATGACTTATGAGGAGAGGCTGAGGGAACTGGGATTGTTTAGCCTGCAGAAGAGAAGAGTGAGGGGGGATTTGATAGCTGCTTTCAACTACCTGAAAGGGGGTTCCAAAGAGGATGGATCTAGACTGTTCTCAGTGGTAGAAGATGCCAGAACAAGGAGTAATGGTCTCAAGTTGCACAGGGGGAGGTTTAGGTTGGATATTAGGACAAACTTTTTCACTAGTAGGGTGGTGAAGCACTGGAATGGGTTACCTAGGGAGGAGGTGGAATCTCCTTCCTTAGAGGTTTTTAAGGTCAGGCTTGACAAAGCCCTGGCTGGGATGATCTAGTTGGGGTTGGTCCTGCTTTGAGCAGGGGTTTGGACTAGATGACCTCCTGAGGTCCCTTCCAACCCTGAGATTCTATGATTCTCTTTGGATTGCAGCTTTCTCTGCTGATGACCCTCCCAGAGTTGCTGGTAGTATCTCTGCATCTGTGTGCACAATAGACTCTGAAATTGTTGGCCTGAGGCGGTATGGCCACCACTCTGTACTTATCAAACCACATGTGGTCCTCACTACTGGAGGCTTCGGAGAGCAGGATGGACGACACTGCCGCCTAAGAGATTTCCATGTCCTAATCAGACACGAAGACAACTGGCGAGTTGGAAGCGTGAGAATGGAAAAGCCTGATAACACCTGGGGTACGTTCTCCCCCTAGGGTAGAGCACACGCAGAGATCTCTAATATTAATGGGGTAATGGGAGAGTCGTACTGTACTATCAGTACTCAGCAGTGAAGGGTAGAGGGGATTGAAGCCTTTGGTCTGGTAACCCTCAGTCTTCCTGTAGAGGTACCGATCTGAATCTTGGTGTTCTCTCTCTCTGCAGGTGGACGGTTGTTCCATACTGTGACGTGTGTTTCTGGGAGCCAGGCCCTGGCAGTGGGAGGGCGAATGTCCCCAACGAATGCAGATTTGGGGATCCTTTGGCTAAGATTTCCTGACTCCATGACTGCCTCAGACCCAGATTGTGTTGTGGTGGAACTTGTGAGCCCACAGCCTGCTGAGGACCTAGCCTCATCGCGCTGGAGACACACTACAACTGAAGTGATGTGCCAAGGTAAAAGGGCCCAAAAGAGAATTTCCTCAGTCAGAGGGGGAAGAATGCTTAGTGATGACAGGGAGATGGGCAGTACAAGTACCTGAAGATATAGAAATCCCCAGACACATGGGGCAGCCTTGTCCTAGTCATAGATTTCGAGGCCAGAAGGCAGGGCCGTAACAAGGGCGAGGTCATTGAGGCACTCGCCTCGGGGCACACTACTGGCAGGGGCGCAAAAACCTGCTGGAAGGGGCGCCCCGTCATCCCCCGCCGCCGAAGCCGCCCTGGCTTACCTGCGGGAGGTCCGCCGGCCTGTGTGCAGAAGGCCCCCTCCGCCGAATTGCCGCCGAAGCCCCTCCCGCAGGCAAGCGGAAGCGGCTTTGGCGGCAGGGTGGAAGTGTTGCTAATAATACCCTCCGCCGAAGCCGCTTCCGCTTGCCTGCGGGAGGTCCGCTGCTGTTGCGGCTTCGGCAGCAATTCAGCGGAGGGGGCCTTCTGCGCACAGACCGGGGGACCTGCCGCAGGCAAGCGGAAGCGGCTTCTGAGACTGCTAAAAATACCCTCTGCTGAACTGCTGCCAAAGCCACTTCCGCTTGCCTGTGGGAGGTCCGCCGGTCCCGCAGCTTCGGCGGCAATTCGGCGGAGGGGAGGACTAGGAATTTCTGCGCCCCTGCCTCGGGTGCAGAAATTCCTAGTTACGGCTCTGCCAGGTGGAATAATTATGGTAATTTTGTCTGACCTATATAATGCAGGCCATATAATTTCATCTAGTGAATGTCACCAAGATGCAGATTCCTCCATTTCCCACAATAACTATCAGTTGAACTAGAGCATATATTTTAGAAAGAGAGAGACAGTCTTGATATAGAGAGTCCAAGTGTTGGAGAATCCATCACTTTCCTTAGTAGTTTGTTCCAATGGTTAATCACCTTCACTGTTAAAAGTTTGTGTCTTAATTCTATTTAAATCTGTCCAGTGATTGGTTCTTGTTCTGCCTTTCCCTGCTAGATTGGCAAGCCATTCAGTACCCATTATTTTCTCCCCATGAAGGTATCTGTGCAAGGTAATCGAGTAACCTCTCAAACTTGTTTTTGATAAAGAGCTCAGTCTGTTAATCTTAAGTCTCTCGTTGTAAGGCACTTGTTCAGCCCTATGAATAATTTTTGAGATTCTTCTCTGCACCTGCTCCAGTTTTTCAACATCTTTTTTCAAATGTGGACATCAGTGTCGCGCTGTCTTGAGTAGCTCACAACCATGAGTGCCTTCTTCAGGGCACACTATTAAAAGCAGTGCAGACACTCCAAATTAGTGGTATGTTCTATAATTAGATTTCACCAACCTGGTACCAAATGTGAACTCCTAAAGCACTATAATAGTCTTATAATGGAGTAACAGAAAGTCCCCTTAGACTGGCAGGGACAGTCTATCTTACCACATAGGCAAGCTGGGCTGTGTGATAAATGGTCACTTACACCAAAAATCACAAAATATTCCAGGTTACACCCAGTCCTAAAACACTAGTCACTCACCCAGGTCAATTTTACATCCTAGATCTCACACCAAAGACAACACTGGCAGCCAATTCTATAGTAAACTAACTAAAAGTTTATTAGCTAAGAAAAAGGAATGAGCGTTATTGAGAGGTTAAAGTAGGTAAAATATATGTACAGGTGAGTCATAGTCTATAACTCCAAATGGTAGCAGAAACATAGTATCTGCCAGTTTCTCTCAGGGATACACAGAATAACTGGGGGGATCTCAGTCTTCTCGTTCAGTTATTCTGCCCTGTTAGAATCCAAACAGTTCAGAGGTGAAATTTTTTTCTTTGTGTCCATACTTATAGCTTCTTCTCTCAGAAAACAAGCTGACTAGATCACTACCCACGTGGGCTCTTTCTTTGAGGATTGAGAGAGAGGAATGCATTGAGAGTCTTTGATCTCCGATCATCACACACAATCACTACTTGCCTTCAAATGCACAAAAATTAGCACTTCCTGTTAAAGTTCTTCATTTGAATTACACAAGGCTTCTTACTTGTTTGATGGCTTATTTAATTACACTGGTATATACAATGTAAGTGTTTGCTATTACATTCTAACAGGATACAGATAAGTGAAAACAATGCATGCAGCATCCCATTAGTTTTCATGAAATTTAAACACCAAATGCATTCTTATATATTTAACAATCACTTTGTTTTATACTAATATATAAGTGAATTGGCCTGCTTCTAGCTCTGTGTGTGTCAGTTCTCAGCTGACACCAAGATCTTGGCCAGAGCTGGTACTTGGTCTGATTTCAGTACCAGGCAAACTGGTTGAAAATTTAGCAAAGAACAGAATTATCAGACACATAGATGACCATAATTTGTTGGGGAAGAGTCAACATGATTTTTGTAAAGGGAAATCAGGCCTCACGAATCTACTAGAATTCTTTGAAGGGGTCAACAAGCATGTGGACAAGGGGATCCAGTGGATATAGTGTCCTTAGATTTTCAGAAAGCCTGTGACAAGGTCCCTCACCAAAGGCTCTTAAGCAAAGTGAGCTGTCATGGAATAAGACGGAAGGTCCTCTCATGGATTGGTAACTGTTTAAAAGATAGGAAACAAAGTGTAGGAATAAATGGTCAGTTTTTATAATGGAGAGAGCTAAATAGCGGTTACAGTGTAGTAGCCGTGTTAGTCTGTGTCATCAAAAAGAAAATAAATAGCGGTGTCCCCCAGGGGTCTGTACTGGGACTAGTCGTATTCAACGTATTCATAAATGATTTGGAAAAAGGGGTAAACTGTGAGGTGCCAACATTTGCAGATGATACAAAACTTCTTGAGATGGTGTGATAGACCCAGGCCAGTTGGGTACGCAGAGGAGTAGAAAGAAAATATACTGGCCACTGGATAAGCAGTTTTCTGTTCCCTGACTGACCAGTGCAGGGGCTGCTCCAGGCGAGGGTGGACACATGACTCCAATTAGCCTGCAAAGAGTCAGGTGAGGCCGTTAAGCTAATGTGAACACCTGACTCAAATTAAGGCCCCTCTGATACTGTAAAAGAGCTCACTCCAGTCAGGCCAGAGGAAAGGAAGTGTGGCTAAAAGGCTGGGTAATGAAGACACCCTCAAGCCACTGGAAGGAAAAGGGAGCCCTAAGGTAAGGGTGAAGAAGGCGTTAAGAGAGAGAAGCGGGAGAGCTGTGGGGAAGTGGCCCAGGGAAATGTAGCAACTCTGGCGGTGAAATGTTGGCTGCCAACAGTTGCTGCCACTAGGGTCCCTGGGCGGGAACCCGGCGTAGAGGGCGGGCCCGGGTTTCCCCAACCCACCACTACAGAAACACCTCCTGGGAGGGGAAGATAGGCTTCTGTCAGGACAGGAGGCTAAACTGTTCTTGAATAAGCCCATAGGGACAACAGAGACTGTGGGAGTTCTCTCTCCAACCTCCTTGCTGGCTTATGATGAAAAGGGCTCAGTAGACTGTAACCCTGGCCCTAGAGAGAGAAGGTCAGGCTTGACAAAGCCCTGGCTGGGATGATTTAGTTGGGTTTGTCCTGCTTTGAGCAGGGGGTTGGACTAGATGGCCTCCTGAGGTCCCTTCCAACCCTGAGATTCTATGAAGGGCTCGCCTGGAAGCGCGGGACCCATGGGGACAAGGTCGGAGCTCTGCTACAATAGTTAAGTCCCAGGCAGACTGCGAAGAGGTACAAAAGGATCTCTCGAAACTGGGTGACTGGGCACCAAAATGGCAGATGAAATTCAATGTTGATAAATGCAAAGTAATGCACATGGAAAAACATAATCCCAACTATACATATAAAATGATGGGGTCTAAATTAGCTGTTACCACTCAAGAAATAGATCTTGGAGTCGTGGATAGTTCTCTGAAAACATCCACTCAATGCGCAGCGGCAGTCAAAAAAACAAAGAATGTTGGGAATCATTAAGAAAGAGAGAGCTAATAAGAGAGAAAATATCATATTGCCTCTATATAAATCCATGGTACTCCCACATCTTGAATACTGCGTGCAGATGTGGGTGCCTCATCTCAAAAAGATATATTCGGATTGGAAAAAGGTTCAAAAAAGGGCAACAAAAATGATTAGGGTTATGGAACGGCTTCCATATGAGGTGAGATTAATAAGACTAGAACTTTTCAGCTTGGAAAAGAGACGACTAAGGGGAGATATGATTGAGGTCTATAAAATCATGACTGGTGTGGAGAAAGTCAATAAGGAAGTGTTATTTACTCCTCATAACACAAGAACTAGGGGTCACCAAATAAAATTAATAGGCAGCGAGTTTAAAACAAACAAAAGGAAGTATTTCTTCACATAACGCACAGTCAACCTGTGGAACTCTTTGCCAGAGGATGTTGTAAAGGCCAAGATTATAACACGGTTCAAAAAGAACTAGATAAATTCATGGAGGATAGGTCCATCAATGTCTGTGAGCCAGGATGGGCAGGGATGTGTCCCCAGAAGCTGGGAATGGGTGACAGGGGATGGATCACTTGATGATTCCCTGTTCTGTTCCTTTCCATTGGGGCAGCTGGCATTAGCCACTGTTGGAAGACAGGATGCTGGGGTAGATGGACCTTGGTCTGACCCAGTATGGCTCTTATGTTCTTATGATGTTGATAAATTAGAGAAGGTTCTCTAAATAAATTAGATAAATTAGAGGTCTGATAAATTACATCTGATAAATTAGAGTTCTGAGGAGGGATAGCTCAGTGGTTTGAGCATTGGCGTGCTAAACCCAGGGTTGTGAGTTCAATCCTTGAGGGGGTCATTTAGGGATCTGGGGCAAAAATTGGGGATTGGTCCTGCTTTGAGCAGGGGGTTGGACTAGATGACCTCCTAAGGTCCCTTCCAACCCTGATATTCTATGATTCTATGAAGAGCTACGATAGGGGAGGTGAGTATCACAGGCCAGGGCAGTCTGAGCCTCCCCAAACAGCGCAGCAGAGCTCCGGTCTCAGGCCCCCTCCTCTCTGCTTCCAATTCCTGCTCTTTCCCCGTGGCTGGGCTGGGGTGGGCTGTGCAGCCCTCCCTCCCCAGCGCTCTGGGGTTGGGGCTGTACTGCTTGCCCTCCATCCTGCCACTCCGTTGTTGGGGGTGTGTGTTCTGCAGGGGGGCCAGTGGCTCCGGTGGGGGTGCTCTGGGCTCCGGCGGGGAAGGAGTGGGGCCTCAGGCAGAAGGGGAGGGACTGGGGGCTAGCCTCCCCCAATGGGTGTTTCACTTGCTGCCCATGAGCCATGAGAATAATTAAAGGATTAGAAAGCATTCCTTACAGTGTTAAACTAAACAGCTAGAGCTGGGATCTCAAACTCAAATCACCATGTGGGCCACATGAGGACTAGTACATTGGCCCGAGGGCCGCATCACTGACACCTTTTCATATAAGGTACTTAAGTCCCCCAGCCTTGCTCCCACTCCACCCCTTCCATGAGGCCCCACCCCTTCCCTGCCTCTTTCTACCCCTTCCCTGCTCCATTCGAAACCCTTTCCCAAAGTCTCCACCCCCTCCCTGCCCCTATTCCAACCCTTTCCCCAAATCCCTGCCTCTGCCCCGCCTCTTCTCCACCTCCTCCCCTGAGTGTGCGGTTCCCTGCTCCTCCCCGCTCCTTCCTGGACAGCGCTAAGCGCCGCCAACCAGCTGTTTGGTGTCGGGAAGCTCCTGGAGGTAGGCAGAGGAGTGGGGATGCGGCACACTGCGCGGGAGGAGGGGCGGAGGGCTAGGGGAGCTTGGCAGCCGCAGGAAATAACTCAGCCTACAGGCCATGCATTTGAGACCCCTGAGCTAGAGTCTGCCAAAAAGAAGGTTAAGAGGTGACTTGATTACAGTTTGAGTACCTACATGGGAAACAAATATTTAATAATGGGCTCTTCAGTCTAGCAGAGAAAGATGCGATATGATTCATAGAATCATAGAATCATAGAATCTCAGGGTTGGAAGGGACCTCAGGAGGTCATCTAGTCCAACCCCCTGCTCAAAGCAGGACCAACCCCAACTAGATCATCCCAGCCAGGGCTTTGTCAAGCCTGACCTTAAAAACCTCTAAGGAAGGAGATTCCACCACCTCCCTAGGTAACCCATTCCAGTGCTTCACCACCCTACTAGTGAAAAAGTTTTTCCTAATATCCAACCTAAACCTCCCCCTCTGCAACTTGAGACCATTACTCCTTGTTCTGACATCTTCTACCACTGAGAACAGTCTAGATCCATCCTCTTTGGAACCCCCTTTTAGGTAGTTGAAAGCAGCTATCAAATCCCCCCTCACTCTTCTCTTCTGCAGGCTAAACAATCTCAGTTCCCTCAGCCTCTCCTCATAAGTCATGTGCTCCAGCCCCCTAATCATTTTTGTTGCCCTCCGTTGGACTCTTTCCAATTTATCCACATCCTTTTTGTAGTGTGGGGCCCAAAACTGGACACAGTACTCCAAATGAGGCCTCACCAGTGCCGAATAGAGGGGAATAATCACGTCCCTCGATCTGCTGGAAATGCCCCTACTTATACAGCCCAAAATGCCGTTAGCCTTCTTGGCAACAAGGGCACACTGTTGACTCATATTCAGCTTTTCATCCACTGTAACCCCTAGGTCCTTTTCTGCAGAACTGCTGCCCAGCCATTCGGTCCCTAGTCTGTAGCAGTGCATGGGATTCTTCCGTCCTAAGTGCAGGACTCTGCACTTGTCCTTGTTGAACCTCATCAGATTTCTTTTGGCCCAATCCTCTAATTTGTCTAGGTCCCTCTGTATCCTATCCCTACCCTCCAGCGTATCAACCACTCCTCCCAGTTTAGTGTCATCTGCAAACTTGCTAAGGGTGCAGTCCACACCATCCTCCAGGTCGTTGATGAAGATATTGAACAAAACTGGCCCCAGCACCGACCCTTGGGGCACTCCACTTGATACCGGCTGCCAACTAGACATGGAGCCATTGATCACTACCCGTTGAGCACGACCATCCAGCCAGTTTTCTATCCACGATTCAATGGCTGGAAGTTGAAACTTGACAAATTCAGACAGGGAAGAAGGCATAAATTTTTAACGGTGCAAGTTGTTAATCACTGGAACAATTTACCATGGTCATGGTGGATTCTCCATCACTGACAATTTTTAAATCAAGCTTGGCTGTTTTCCTAAAAGATCTACTCTAGGAATTATTGGGGGGCAAGTTCTCTGACTTGTGGTATCCAGGTTGTCAGACTAGATCACAATGGTCCCTTTTGGCCTTTTAATCTATGAAAGTCTTTAGCACAGTTTGGGTTGTGTGACAGACCCAGACAAGTGGGATACAGAAATCTCATAGAAGGCAAATATACTGGCCATTGGATTAATAGTTTTCTGTTCCCTGAGTGACCAGAGCAGGGGCTGCACTAGAACAAGCAGGAACTTTCTGGAACCAATTTAAGGCAGGCAGGCTAATTAGGACACCTGGAGCCAATTAAGAAGAACCTGCTAGAATCAATTAAGACAGGCAGGCTAATCAGGGCACCTGGGTTTAAAAAGGAGCTCACTTTAGTTTGTGGTGTGGCGTGCGAGGAGCTGGGAGCAAGAGGCACACAAGGAGTTGAGAGTGAGAAGAGTTGAAGGACTGAGGAGTACAAGCATCAGCAGACCATCAGGAGGAAGGTCCTGCAGTTAGCGTAAAGAAGGTGTTGGGAGGAGGCCGTGGGGAAGTAGCCCAGGGAGTTGTAGTTGTCACGCAGCTGTTACAGGAAACCCTATAGACAACTGCAATCCACAGGGCCCTGGGCTGGAACCCGGAGTAGAGGGCGGGCCCGGGTTCCCCCCAAACCTCCCAACTCCTGATCAGACACAGGAGGAATTTGACTGTGGGTTCTACCAGAGGGGAAGATCTCTGAGGCGATCAAAATCTGCCAATAAGCGCAGGACTCACCAAGGTAGAGGAGGAACTTTGTCACAGTTGCTTTTGCACAATGGGCAAAACTTTAAAAAGCACCGAGGTTTTTTTAAAAGGCTGGGGATTTTCTACAAAAACTTGTTACAGTATCTTCATTTCATTCCTTTGTTTAAGGAATGAGGTCTGGGGGATATGCAGTGTCAGTTCTAATTCTGTTATTGCAGGCAGGAGCATATTGATTGCTTCAGCTATGACAAGTCCTTACTCAAAAAAAAAAAAAAGCCTCAAGGTTCCTGGCCCAAGTCCATAAAGGCCCTGGCATTAGAAAAACTTTCATTGGTTCAAGAAAATGCATTCATTTTAACATATTATGATGTATCTAAAGCAGGGGTGGCCAACCTGAGCCTGACAAGGAGCCAGAATTTATCAATGTACATTGCCAAAGAGCTACAGTAATATGTAATGATTATGTAATGATTATATATATATGTGTGTGTGTATACACACACACACACACACACACAATCATTATATAAGTTGATAATGTCAACTATATGCATTTATAATATATAGTTAATGATAATAACAACAATTTAACCTTTTACTTAGTGGAATCTTCTTTTGATCTTGCTTGAAGTTGTGACATTGAGGGAAAGTGTGTCAGCTCTCCCTCAAGCATTTGTCTGTGAAACAACTGTAGTTTGTTCATGAACGCAAATACGCCTTGCACTAGATCAGACAGCAACGGGAATTTTCCTTTTAAGTCCACGTTTAGTTTATCCAAAATCAGCAAATGCCAAGTCTATAACCCCCCTAGGATCTGTATACTCAGGGTGTATTCTGTGCTTCTCCATAAACAATTTTACTGCTTCCAGGAGCTCGAAAAAACAGGAAATAACTATCTCTCGAGAGCCATTGAACTGCGCAGAGAAATGGCAAATCAGCAGGGGAATTGTCTTCATCCAGTTCTTCAATTAGATTTTTAAATTGTCTGTGATTGAGTGCATTTGAGAGAATGAATTTCACAATGTGCAAGACCGATTTCATGATGTGATCAAATCTGAGATTTTTAGATACCAGTTGCTCCTGATGAATAATACAGTGAAATGTCCAAAATTCGGGAAAGCTCTCGTTAGACTTAAAAGCCCTACTAACCCATTCACAGATCCCCATATGAACAGAGCCCTGTCCGTTGCAATGGCAGTGAACTTCTGTAAAGACAAGTGGCTTTTCGCAGCTAACAACATCAACGCCTCCCTTAGATCTCGTCCATGAGTTCTGTCCTTTAGTGACACGATATCAAGGAGTTCTTCCCTTACAACACAGTTGTCAGACACAGTGCAGATCCTGTCCCTGGCACGACTTATCCAAAGCGACGCTCAAATACTCTCACCGCTGAAGTTGCGAGTGCAGTTGTGATGCGATGTCACTGTTCAGGTTGGAGATTCTGCGTTCTAGTGTGTGGCGTGAAAGCTGCAGGCCAGACATTTTCTTCTGTAGATTCTCGTTCTCTGGTGACAGGATTGAAATCACATCAGTGAGGCATGTTTTTATAAGCTCTCCTTCAGAGTAGGGCTTTTTCGCATGGGCTATGTGCCAGGCCACATAATAGGAGGCTAACGTTACAGTCTGCGATTGATTGGCAAATCTGGTTAACAACTGGGCTTCTACATCTGTTTGTTTTTTCAAAGTTTTCAGTTTTAAAGTGCGGAGTTCAGAACCCTGTGAGAATTCTTGATCCATATGTGCATGGCTAGAAGTGAAATGACGCTGCAAGTTTGAAGATTTGAACTGAGAGATATGTCTGGCAAAGAAGACATGTGGCTTTACCATTACATTCAATGCAAAAGTACTTATTCTCCCATTCCTATTGGAAGCCTCGATTTTTCATCTGTGTATTTTATTTTCTGTTTGCACTTCCTTTCCAGTGTTAGATGGTGTAAGAAAAAATTTTGATTAAAAATTTCCACACCAGCTAGTGACCTTGTGCTTTATTCAAGGAGACACTGGTGCCAACCAGGGGGTGCTGGACCCCTGGCTCTGTCTCAAGCCCTGCCCCCCATTCCACCCCTTTCCCCAAGTCCCCACCCCCACCTCTACCCCGCCTCTTCCCGACCCTCCCCCGAGTGAGCCGTTTCCTCCCCCCCCCCCCCCCCGAGCCTCCTGCACATTGCAAAACAGCTGATCGTGGTGGGCAGGAGGCACAGGGAGGGGAGGGGTGAGGCTGCGCCGCATCCTCACTCTTCTCTCCTCCCCCTGCCCCAGAGCCTCCTGAACACTGCGAAACAGTTGATCGCAGCAGGCAGGAGGCATGGGGGAGGAAGGAGGAGGAGAAGGCGCTGATTGGGGGTGCCGCCGGCAGGTGAGAGGCGCTGGGGGAGGGAGGAGGAGCTGATAGGGATTCATGATTCTTTCCCCAGAGTCAGCTCCTAGCAGGAGCCACATATTCTCTTTTGAAGAGCCACAGGTTGGCCACCCCGAAAAGAATATCTTCTGATTAGCTCAGACAAGAGGCGTGGGTTAGGCTGACTATCCTGGAATTTCTGGAATATCTAGTCCCGCCCTCCAGCGGTCTAGTTCTAAGCTAGCTAGCAGGGACAGATTGAACAGACACTAGTGGAATTGCTAGACAGTTGCAGGCTCTCTTAGAAGTCTGGAGTACAAAGCATTCAGTCTTGTGGATATAATTTAGGTCCCCCATGACAACTGCCTTGCAGTGATCCAGGCAGAAGATGCATCTATTGCCCTACGTGACCTTTCATGATCCAGCTTCTCTGTTCAGCTGACTGTGTCTTCTTTCTAGGCCAGAAGTACTTGTTTATCTATGGGGGCCGCTCTGCTGTGCAGCCTGTCCTGGGGGACTGGTATTTCCTGCATTTGGAAGAGTTCTCTTGCAAAAGGGTAAGTACCCCACAAGACCTTGAGGAATAATGTCTGCCCTAGCTCTGTGACTGGGCACTCCAGTACTGGGAGCCCATTTAATGTTCCAGTGTTGTTGTGAGTTGAGGCAGCAGAGTAGATTGATTTAAATCACAGATTTAAATCATGATTTTAAACAGCAAGCAAGATAGATACTTTGATTTAAAGAATCAATTTTAATCTTATTTTACATTTGTATTTTTTAGTTATTTTCCTATAGAAAAGTTGATTCTCATTGTTGGTAAGCATTAAACCTTGTTGTTTGCAACTAAATGTAGCATTTACCTTAAAATTAAGTACTTCTCTGCTAACTAGGAGGATACACTACATCTGTACATATTTATTCAAGCAATTGTATAATTTTACATGTATTCAGGCTCTTCTTTTTGACATTAGTTTGTTAGAAAATAGTGAATGACATATCTTATTTACTATATGATTTCTGTCAATCTGCAATTGGAATTCAATTAAAAATGCACAAAAAGAGATTTTGTTATTGTTTTTGTTTTTTTATTAGTTGAATATGCTGGATCCATAAGGGGAAAAAGTGGGTTTATCAAAACGTCTTGCATTTAAAACTAACTGATGTATTAAATAAGGGAAATCTGTAGTTAGTGCATTTTGTAGGCCTTGCTGGAGCTCTAGGCATAAATAATAGTATGAACCAAAGGCTGTGAACCAGAGTAAGTCAGGCCTTGGAAAAATAACACCACACTAGGTAATAACTAGCACCAAGTAAACAAATTCCTCATTAGCGAGGGAGGTACAAGAACACACAGATGTCTCAAGTAACTACATAAACACATTTTTAAGAGATGGCACAGGAACACACCCAGCCCCTCACAAGATAAGCAGGGGATGACAGGATCACGGATAAGGATGTTTTGTTCGAACTAGCAGGTAACTAACAACATCTGGAGTGTTATATGTAATGTGTTTTTATCAGAATATAGAAGGAGAAGTCATAGGAGGGACAACTTTGTATTTGCTGAGGGAACAGCAGGTGCCTTGTTGCGAGTATACATGTGTTAGAATCATAGAGTTAGAAGGGACTGCAAGGGTCATCTAGTTTAACCCCCTGCCCACATGCAGGATTTGTTGTGCCTAAACCATCCAAGACCAATCCAGCCTCCTTTTGCAAACCTTGTGAAGGAGCTTCCATAACCTCCCAAGGCAATCTGTTCCATTGTCCTACTGTTCTTACAGTTAGGAAGTTTTTCCTGAGATTTAATCTAAATCTGCTGTGCTGTAGTTTGATCCCATTGCCTCTTGTCCTGCCCTCTGTGGAAAGAGAGAACAACTTTTCTCCATCTTTTTTATGGCAGCCTGTCAAGTATTTGAAGATCACTGTCATGCCCTTCCGTAATCTCCTCTTTTCCAAACTAAACATACTGTGATGTGATCCCTGGGGTGCAACCTGGGACTATGGGACCGCTGTGACCCCTTAACTCTCTCATCTGGGTTGTCTCTCACAATGCCTTACTGGTAGCAAGCAGAAAACCCCTCCAGGTGCTGTTACCACTCAGTACAATGTGGGGAGCATACATGTGGTCTGATCATCGGCTTGTGAGATGTAAAATGACAGTGCTCCTCCAATGAAAACAGCGCAGAGGTCATCACTCTCCAGTACCGAAGCTCATAATGAAATCTGAGCTCGCATGCGCAAGACTTGTTAAAAAATGTGAACTTCTCAACACACTTTCTCAGTCAGACATAATGAACACTCACTTTGCCTGGTCATCTTTTAAGGAAACAGCATTTGATGTATCTAAAGGAGTCCTCAGCTTCGTAAACAGTGAGCATCAGGACTGGTTTGACAAAAATGACCCTGAGATAAAGCAACTCCTGACATCCATGCATGCATGCTCTTCACCTGTTACGGATAAACAATAAAAACTCATCTATTAAAAAGATGGCTGCTTCATGTATAAAGTGTAATTTGCAAGCAAAGTTTTGCCACAAAAGTTAGCTGTTGAAAACATGAAAGCTGAGCATCTTCAATCAGTGGCAGACCAAAAGACCCCAAATAGGTTTTTTTTAAATGAGCTAAAGAACATGTACCCCTTCACTCTAATGGTACCACTCCTATCTGGAATGCAGATGAGTCACTGCTGCTGATCGAGTGTGGACAAATTCAGAAAACATGGACTGAACACTTCAAAGATGTGCTTAACTGCCCGTCCACCATGTCAGCATCAGCTCTTGATGATCTTGAACAATTTCCAGTTCAAGACCACCTCTCAATTGGGTTGCAGGAACAAACCATCCCGATGTGTAGAAAGAAAAGTAAATATGGCAGGCGACCAGCTTGGCTTAACAGTGAAATCCTTGCTCGTCTTAAACACAAAAAAGCAGCTTACAAGAAGTGGAAGATTGGACAAATGACCAGGGAGGAGTATAAAAATATTGTTCAGGCATGCAGGAGTGAAATTAGGAAGGCCAAATCACACTTGGAGTTGCAGCTAGCTGGAGATGTTAGGAGTAACAAGAAGGGTTTCTTCAGGTATGTTAGCAACAAGAAGAAAGTCAAGGAACGTGTGGGCCCCTTGCTGAATGAGGGAGGGAACCTTGTGACAGAGGATGCGGAGAAAGCTAGTGTACTCAATGCTTTTTTTGCCTCTGTCTTCACAGACAAGGGCAGCTCCCAGATGGCTGCACTCCGCAGCACGGTATGGGGAGGAGGTGACCAGCCCTCTGTGGAGAAAGAAGTAGTTCGGGACTATTTAGAAAAGCTGGACGAACACAAGTCCATGGGGCCGGATGCACTGCATCCGAGGGTGCTAAAGGAGTTGGCCGATGTGATTACAGAGCCATTGGCCATTATCTTTGACAAATCATGGCAATCGGGGGAGGTCCCGGATGACTGGAAAAAAGCTAATGTAGTGCCCATCTTTAAAAAAGGGAAGAAGGAAGATCCGGGGAACTACAGGCCAGTCAGTCTCACCTCAATCCCCGGAAAAATCATGGAACAGGTCCTCAAGGAATCAATTTTGAACCACTTAAAGGAGGGGAAAGTGATCAGGAACAGTCAGCATGGATTCACCAAGGGCAAGTCATGCCTGACTAACCTAATTGCCTTCTATGATGAGATAACTGGCTCTGTGGATGAGGGGAAAGCAGTGGATGTGCTATTTCTTGACTTTAGCAAAGCTTTTGATACAGTCTCGCACAGCGTTCTTGCCAGCAAGTTAAAGAAGTATGGGCTGGATGAATGGACGGTAAGGTGGATAGAAAACTGGCTGGATGGTCGTGCTCAACGGGTAGTGATCAATGGCTCCATGTCTAGTTGGCAGCCGGTATCAAGTGGAGTGCCCCAAGGGTCGGTGCTGGGGCCGGTTTTGTTCAATATCTTCATCAACGACCTGGAGGATGGTGTGGACTGCACCCTTAGCAAGTTTGCAGATGACACTAAACTGGGAGGAGTGGTTGATACGCTGGAGGGTAGGGATAGGATACAGAGGGACCTAGACAAATTAGAGGATTGGGCCAAAAGAAATCTGATGAGGTTCAACAAGGACAAGTGCAGAGTCCTGCACTTAGGACGGAAGAATCCCATGCACTGCTACAGACTAGGGACCGAATGGCTGGGCAGCAGTTCTGCAGAAAAGGACCTAGGGGTTACAGTGGACGAAAAGCTGAATATGAGTCAACAGTGTGCCCTTGTTGCCAAGAAGGCTAACGGCATTTTGGGCTGTATAAGTAGGGGCATTTCCAGCAGATCGAGGGATGTGATTATTCCCCTCTATTCGGCACTGGTGAGGCCTCATTTGGAGTACTGTGTCCAGTTTTGGGCCCCACACTACAAGAAGGATGTGGATAAATTGGAAAGAGTCCAACGGAGGGCAACAAAAATGATTAGGGGGCTGGAGCACATGACTTATGAGGAGAGGCTGAGGGAACTGAGATTGTTTAGCCTGCAGAAGAGAAGAGTGAGGGGGGATTTGATAGCTGCTTTCAACTACCTAAAAGGGGGTTCCAAAGAGGATGGATCTAGACTGTTCTCAGTGGTAGAAGATGACAGAACAAGGAGTAATGGTCTCAAGTTGCAGAGGGGGAGGTTTAGGTTGGATATTAGGAAAAACTTTTTCACTAGTAGGGTGGTGAAGCACTGGAATGGGTTACCTAGGGAGGTGGTGGAATCTCCTTCCTTAGAGGTTTTTAAGGTCAGGCTTGACAAAGCCCTGGCTGGGATGATCTAGTTGGGGTTGGTCCTGCTTTGAGCAGGGGGTTGGACTAGATGACCTCCTGAGGTCCCTTCCAACCCTGAGATTCTATGATCAATTCTGCTGAACATATCTGAAGTGTGGGAAAGCTGTCAAGCAAATGGCAAAGCTGTGGGTCCAGATGATATTTCTTTGGAGATCTTCAAAAGTGGGGGCCATGGGCTGATCAGGGAATTCACTGACCTCTATCTATGGTTTTGGAAACAGGAGTCTGTGCCACAGGAACTTAAATGCCAACATTAAAACAAAGGTGATGTCAAGGTAGGGGTCTACTACAGACCACCTAACCAGAAAGAAGAGGTGGATGAGGCTTAAACAGCGAACAAAATCATCTAAAGCACAGGACTTGGTGGTGATGGGGGACTTCAACTACCCAGACATCCATTGGGAAAATAACACAGCAGGGTACAGATTATCCAATAAATTCTTGGAATTTATTGGAGACAATTTTTTATTTCAGAATGTGAAGACAGCTACTTGGGGAGAGGCTGTTCTAGATTTGATTTTGACAATTAGGGAGTAACTGGTTGAGAATTTGAAAGTGGAAGGCACCTTGAGTGAAAGTGATCATGAAATGATAGAGTTCATGATTCTAAGGAATGGTAGGAGGGAGAACAGCAAAATAAAGACAATGGATTTCAAGAAGGCAGATTAGCGACCTCGGGGAGTTAGTAGGTAAGATCCCATGGGAAACAAGGCTAAGGGGAAAAACAATAGAGACAGTTGGCAATTTGTCAAAGAAACATTATTAAGGACACAAGAGGAAACTATCCCACTGTGTAGGAAAAATAGGAAGTATGGCAAGAGACCAGCCCTGGCTTACCCAGGAGATCTTCAATGATCTAAAAATCAAAAACGTGTCCTACAAAAAGTGGAAACGAGGTCAGATTAGAAAGGATGAATATAAACAAACAACACAAGTGTGTAGGGACAAAATTAGAAAGGCCAAGGCACAAAACGAGATCAGACTAGCTAGACACATAAAGGGTAACAAGAAAACATTCTACAAACGCATTAGAAGCAAGAGGAAGACCAAGGACAGAGCAGGCCCATTACGGCTCTGGGGGGGTGGGAATAATAACAGAAAATGAGAAAATGGCAGACGTGACATTCCCCTGGTGTTATCTGGACCGGGTCCTTTGCTAGGTCACTCTAATCCTTGACTCTGGGAGCCAGCCTTACCCTGCTCTGCTGTGAGAACCCCCACTCCTGGGCTGTTCACGCACAGCCTCTGGCATGTAAGCTGCTCCTTGGATTGTGCAACCAAATGACACTAGCCAATATCCCCGGCCCCAGACAGAACCCTAGGAACCTTCGTCTTGCAGTGTCGCTGGACGCTGCAAGCTTATATGAATTTGTCAATGTAACAAATACATTGATATGCACCAGGCTTGTTATCCCAAGGGGAGTCTCTGACACGCTTCAAACCAAACACACTGTTTGGGGTAGAATAAACAAACAATTTATTAACTACAAAGATAGATTTTAAGTGATTATAAGTCAAAGCACAACAAGTCAGATTTGGTCAAATGAAATAAAAGCAAAACACATTCTAAACTGATCTTAACACTTTCAGTGCCCTTACAAACTTAGATGCTTCTCACCACAGGCTGGCTGGTTGCAGTGGCTTAGCCAGGTTTAGAGCACAGGGGGAGCGGCGCTATAAAAAGGCGTCTCCCCGCTCCCCCTGTACTCTCCCGGAGGCGCTTTAAAGGGCCCGGGGCTCCAGCCCCTGCGGAGCCCCCGGGCCCTTTAAAGCACCGCCGGAGCTCTGGGGCTCGGGTGGCACTTTAAAAGGCCCGCGGCTCCCCGCGGCTGCAGGAGCCACGGGCCTTTTAAAGTGCCCCCCCCAGCCCAGCTCTGGCAGCGGGGCTCGGGTGGGGATTTTAAAGGCCCGCGGCTCTTGCAGCTGTGTGGAGCCGCGAGCCTTTTAAATCCCTGCCCGAGCCCGGCTCCAGCAGCGGGGCTGGGGGGCACTTTAAAAGGCCCACAGCTCCCCACAGCAGCAGGAGCCGTGGGCCTGTTAAAGCGCCCCCTCCAGCCCAGCTCTGGCAGCGGGGGCGGGCGCTTTAAAAGGCCCGTGGCTCCCCACAGCGGCAGAAGCCGTGGGCCTGTTAAAGCGCCCCCCCAGCCCGTCTCTGTCAGCGGGGCAGGGGGCAGGGGGCGCTTTAAGAGGCCTGTGGCTCCCTGCAGTGGGAGGCTCCCCATTGATCAGCGCTTCAGTCGCTTGGTGGTGGTGTCTGTAGATGGAGGTGGAAGAGAGAGAAAGAACATGGTTGCACAAACGTCACTCCCTTTTATCATCTTCTTTCTTCCTTCCTGGCTTTGCCCCCCTCCCCTTCAGGGTCAGGTGAGCATTACCTCATCATAGTCCCATACTGACCAAGGAAAAGGGGGGTAACTCACAGATCCAACAGATCCTTTGTTGCTGCCTAGGCCACTGTCCCTTGTTCCTGTGAGGCTGGGCTGGGTTTGCCCCATACATGCCCTGATGAGGTGTGTACTGCCCCTCTGCTCTTGGAGAGTTTTGTCTGGGTTTGTTTTAAGCGATGAGGACACATTTTCAGCCTCATTACTATATACATGAAATTATGACCTATAACATCACTATAACAACAATGCTTAGTGCATCATGAGCCTTCCGAAGACACCCGACATGACAAACTTTGCATTGGATGCCACACAATCATATTATAAGGATGAACATGGGGGTGTAGGGTGTTTCCCCAAGATACAGAGCATCATACAGGTGTTTGTCTAACCTGCTCTTAAAACCCTCCAATGATGGACGTTTCACAACCTCCCTAGACAATTTATTCCAGTGCTTAACCACCCTGACAGTTAGGAAGTTTTTCCTAATGTCCAACCTAAACTGCCTTTGCTGCAGTGTAAGCTCATTGCTTCTTGTCCTATCCTCAGAGGTTAACAAGAACAATTTTTCTTCCTCCTCCTTGTAACAACCTTTTACATACTTGAAAACTGTTATGTCTCCTCAGTCTTCTCTTTTCCAGACTAAACAAACCCAGTTTTTTCAATCTTTCCTCATGGGTCATGTTTTCTAGACCTTTCATTATTTTTGTTGCTCTTCTCTGGACTCTCTCCAGTTTGTCCACATCCTGAAATGTGGTGCCCAGAACTGGACACAACACTCCAGTTGAGGCCTAATCAGAGCGGAGTAGAGCGGAAGAATTACTTCTTGTGTCTTGCTTACAACACTCCTGCTAATACATCCTAGAATGATTTTCACTTTTTTTGTAACAGCGTTACACTGTTGACTCATATTTAGCTTGTAGTCCACTATGACCCCCAGATCCCTTTCTGCAGTACTCCTTCCTAGACAGTCATTTCCCATTTTGTAAATGTGCAACTGATTGTTCCTTCCTAAGTGGAGTACTTTGCATTTGTCCTTCTTGAATTTCATCCTGTTTACTTCAGACCATTTCTCCAGTTTGTCCAGATCATTTTGAATTTTAATCCTATCCTCCAAAGCACTTGCAACCCCTCCCAGCTTGGTATCGTCCGCAAACTTTATAAGTGTATTTTCTATGCCGTTATCTAAATTATTGATGAAGATATTGAACAGAACCGGACCCAGAATTGATCCCTGCAGGACCCCAATCGTTGTGCCATTCCAGTATGACTGTGAACCATTGATAACTATTCTCTGGGAACGGTTTTCCAACCAGTTATGCACCCACTTGTATTTCCCTAGTTTGTTTATGAGACGGTCACGCGAGACAGTATAAGAAGCCTTAGTCGAGAGGCTGATGAAGAGGTATTGCAAAGAGCTACGTTACCTCTCAGGGGTATGAGACTAAATATGCTAAAAATTGTGAGGTGCTCAGATCTCTGGTAATGGGGGCCTTATAAATGCTGTAGATAGATTACAGAGAATCCTCCCTGCACTGGGGAGTTGGGCATGTCCTCCCCCAGGTTCACTTCACCTTCAGCCATACCCAATCTACCTCCAGTTCTCTCCTTGAGGGGAGAATGCCAGATCCCTGGGGGGTGAGAAAAGGAAAGATTAATCCTGTGGGGATGGCTGGGGTTGGGCGGGGAGGACAAACACTCTCCTTGTCCAGTTCAGCTCTGAGCTCCTGATCCCCTGAACCTACAGCTCATTGTGCTCTGTTTGTCTAGATTTCTGTCGGGGGGCCAGTCCCTGAAGGCCGTCACTCTCACAGTGCCTGCAGCTGGGACGGGGGAGCGCTCATTGCAGGGGGCCTGGGAGCAGCTGAGCAACCGTTGAACTCAGTGCTCTTTCTGAGACCGACTGGGAGTGGCTTTCAGTGGCAGAGTGTAGAGACTCACCCTCCTTTCATCCCCAGGTCAGTGGTGATCCCATGGGACAATGAGTACGTGCCCTATCTCTCACTCTCCTCATCGTTGGAGTTGTCACTCTCTCAACTCTCTCCACAGGTATTCACACACTGCCCATGTACATGATGGGAAACTCCTGCTTGTGGGGGGAGTATGGCTTCACTCTGCATCAGTACCTGGTGTGACTGTGATTGACCTGATGACAGGTTTCAGCTTGGATTATCAGATTGACACAGTAAGTACTGAAACAACCCCCTTTCCAGGAGGAATCTGTGTTCTACAAAGGGAGGAGAAGTCTCCTGGGCTCTGTTGATTGTCACTGACCAGGCCCCTGGAACAGAGAATACAGAAGAGGATAAATTGGGACCCGAATAGGATGCCGCTGCATCTGCCAGCTAGACTCAGCCTGGCCAGAGGGGATGGGGATCTCAGCAGAGTTGGGAATCTGGGGCTCAGCAAGACCAAAAGGTGGGGAGCTGCCATAGCTAAGACTAGAGGAGGGAGAGGCCAAGATGGGCCAAGCCATAGGAGTCACAGGGAGTCTGTGAGAGGAGGAGAGATCAGGGTCAAGGATACTGCCTTTGGGAAGCTGAATGAAGGGAGGAGACAGAGGGCTACGACTGGACTGGGCTAGAGGAGGCTCCTCTTTCCTCAGAAAGGTAACTGGCTTCCATAAATAAACTTCTTTGAGCAGCCTGGCACCTACCTCAGTTCTGCCCCCTACTCGTTCTCCTAGCAAAGAATTCTGAGTTGTTGAGCTGATCCACACACTCTGGGTCTCTGAGCACCTGGTCTCCCTCCACCTCCCAGGCTTTGAGCACTTTGTCCATGCACCCTGTCAGGGTTCCCTCCCCACTTTGAACTCTGGGGTACAGATGTTGGGACCCGCATGAAAGACCCCCTACATTTATATTCCACCAGCTTAGATTAAAAACGTCCCCAAGGCACAAATTCCTTCTCTTGTCCTTGAACGGTATGGCTTCTACCACCAAGTGATTTAGACAAAGATTCAGGAAAAGGACCACTTGGAATTCCTATTTCCCCAAAATCTCCCCCCAAGTCCCTTCACCCCCTTTTCTGGGGAGACTTGAGAATAATATACCAACCAATTGCCTTTAATAAAAGTACAGACCAGACCCTTTATGTTTAGGACACCAATATCAATCAGGTTCTTAAAAGAAGAACTTTATTATAAAGAAAAAGTAAAAGAAGCACCTCTGTAAAATCAGGATGGAAGGTAATTTTACAGGGTAATACAAAGATTTAAAACGCAGAGGATTCCCCTCTAGGCTCAACTTTAAAGTTACAAAAATGGGAATAAACCTCCCTCTTAGCATAGGGAAAATTCACAAGCTAAACCAAAAGATAATCTTAACGCATTACTTACAATTTCTGTAATTTTAGATGTATCATTTCAGTGGGAGCTGGGTTACCTGCTTGGTCTCTCTCTTTATCCCGAGAGGGAACAAAACAAAGAGCACAAACAAAACCTCCCTCTCCTCTCCCCCCCCCCCCCCCACCCCCAATTTGAAAGTATCTTCTTTCCCCATTGGTCCTTCTGGTCAGGTGCCAACTAGGTTAATTGAACTGATTAACCCCTTACAGGTAAAGGAGGGATTTTATGCTACCCATAGCTGTATGTTTATGACACGCCCCACCACCACCACTTCCCGTGCTCCCTCTTGGCCTCCATGCAGCTTTCCAGTGCCTGTCTGGCCAGCTCGCCTGGAACAGACATTCTGTGTTTCCCCCACAGGATTCTTGTTCTTTTACAGGTGTCCCTGAAGTGGCCATTAATGCTACACAATCACAGCAGCATCTTCCTGCCGGACAAAAGAGAGCTGCTGCTCATTGGTGGTGGTGGGAACTGTTTCTCCTTTGGGACCCATCTCAACCTGCGTCCTGTCTGCTTAGGCCTCAGCAACATCCTGACCAGTCAGTGATGGGAGATAAACCAGGATAGAACCATGACAATGAACACAGCTCAGTCAGTGGCGGGACTTTCCACTGCTCCCTAGACTGGCCAAAGACACTGCCTCTGAGATATATCTTTATACACAGATACAAAGAAATTACGTATTGCCACTGACCTATCAGGGTGCCACCCTCTGACATATCAGGGTGCCACTCATTCCCTTGTACATGTTGGTTTGATTAAAACATTTCTGTACATCATGCTGTCATCCTGATCTTATCCTTAAGATGGGTCAGTGTGTTCCTGTTATCTCTGGGGAAATTACTGGTATCGAGGTTGACACGTTGCACCCCATAATGCTTTATGGAAATATGCTTATGAATGTAAATGACATAACTGGAATATGTTTTATGCTACATATGCCATGTAACATATCTCTGCAAAGGTTCTGATCTACTGAATATATTCATCCTATTTGTATGCATGTATCATTTTTCTATTCAAAGTTCATAGAATCATAGAATATCAGGGTTGGAAGGAACCTCGGGAGGTCATCTAGTCTGACCCCCTGCTCAAAGCAGGACCAATCCCCAACTAAATTATCCCAGGCAGGGCTTTGTCAAGCCTGATCTTAAAACCTCTAAGGAAGGAGATTCCACCACCTCCCTAACTAACCAATTCCAGTGATTCACCACCTTCCTAGTGAAAAAGTTTTTCCTAATATCCAACCTAAAGCTCCCTCACTTCAACTTGAGATCATTACTCCTTGTTCTGTCATCTGGTACCACTGAAAACAGTCTAGATCCATCCTCTTTGGAACCCCCTTTCAGGTAGTTGAAAGCAGCTATCAGATCCCCCCTCATTCTTCTCTTCTGTAGACTAAACAATCCCAGTTCCCTCAGCCTCTCCTCATAAGTCATGTGCTCTAGCCCCTAATCATTTTTGTTGTCCTCCGCTGGTAGGGTGACCAGATGTCCCGATTTTATAGGGACAGTCCTGATTTTTGGGTCTTTTTCTTATATAGGCTCCTATTACCCCCCACCCCCTGTCCCGATTTTTCACACTTGCTGTCTGGTCACCCTATCCGCTGGACTCTTTCCAATTTTTCCACATCCTTCTTGTAGTGTGGGGCCCAAAATTGGACACAGTACTCCAGATGAGGTCTCACCAATGTCGAATAGAGGTCATTTGTCCAATCGTCCACTTCTTGTAAGCTTCTTTTTTGTGTTTAAGATCAGCAAGGATTTCACTGTTAAGCCAAGCTGGTCGCCTGCCATATTTACTTTCCCCCTCATGTTATTCTCCCAGGGGATCCTGCCCATCAGTTCCCTGAGGGAGTCAAAGTCTGCTTTTCTGAAGTACAGGGTCCATATTCTGCTCTCCTTTCTTCCTTGTGTCAGGATCCTGAACTCGACCATCTCATGGTCACTGCCTCCCAGGTTCTCATCCACTTTTGCTTCCCCTACTAATTCTTCCTGGTTTGTGAGCAACAGGTCAAGGAGAGCTCTGCCCCTAGTTGGTTCCTCCAGCACTTGCACCAGGAAATTAGTGGGCAGCAGGTTTAAAATAAATAAAAGGAAGGTCTTCTTCACACAGCGCACAGTCAACCTGTGGAACTCCTTGCCTGAGGAGGCTGTGAAGGCTATGACTATAACCGGGTTTAAAAGAGAACTGGATAAATTCATGGAGATGAAGTCCATTAATGGCTATTAACCAGGATGGGTAAGAAATGGTGTCCTTAGCCTCTGTTTGTCAGAGGAGGGTGATGGATGGCAGGAGAGAGATCACTTGATCATTACCTGTTAGGTCCACTCACTCCGGGACACCTGGCATTGGCCACTGTCGGTGGACAGGATACTGGGCTGGATGGATCTTTGGTCCGACCGAGTACGGCCGTTCTTATGTTCAAATTGTCCCCTCTACACTTTCCAAAAACTTCCTGGATTATCTGTGCACTGCTGTATGGCTCTCCCAGCAGATATCAGGGTGATTGAAGTCTCCCATGAGAACCAGGGCTTATGATCTAGTAACTTCTGTTAGCTGCTGGAAGAAAGCCTCATCCATCTCATCCCTCTGGTCTGGTGGTCTATAGCAGACCCCCACCATGACTTCACCCTTGTTGCTCATACTTCTAAACTTAATCCAGAGACACTCAGGTTTTTCTGCAGTTTCATACCAGAGCTCTGAGCAGTCATACTGCTCTCTTACATACAATGCAACTCCCCCACCTTTTCTGCCCTGCCTGTCCTTCCTGAACAGTTTATATCCATCCATGACAGTACTCCAGTCATGTGAGTTATCCCACCAAGTCTCTGTTATTCCAATCACATCATAATTCCTTGACTGTGCCAGGACTTCCAGTTCTCCCTGCTTGTTTCCCAGGCTTCTTGCATTTGTGTACAGGCACTTAAGATAGCTCGCTGATTGTCCTGCTTTCTCAGTATGGGGCAGGAGTCCTCCCCTCTTACGCTCTCCTGCTCGTGCTTCCTCCCAGTATCCCATTTCCCCACTTACTTCAGACCTGCTTGGTGCTGCCACCTGGTGTGCCAAGGCTACTTCTGCCCCTGCTTCCAGGCCTTTTCCAGCTTGGGACTCCCGAATCCTGTCTGTTTTGAGCCAGATTCCACTGATCTGCTGCAAACACAGACCCAGGTCCGAACCAAGACCACTCACAACTGTAAGGCTCCTGGAAGCGCTCTTGCCTTTGACACCCAGGTGTCCAACTCCCAAAGAGGTTCAAACCCTTAATAAATCCGTTTTACCCTGTATAAAGCTTATACAGGGCAAACTCATAAATAGTTCGCCTTCTATTTCAAAGATAGAAAGATATGCACAGCTGTTTGCCCCCCTAGGTACCAACTCGCACTCCAGGCAACTTAATAAGTAAAAAGTGATTTTAATAAGTACAGAAAGTAGGATTTAAGTGATTCCAAGTAGTGACAGACCGAACAAATTGAATTACTAAGTAAAATCAAATAAACCACGCAGGTCTATGTCTAATCAAACTTCACACAGATATCAAAACCTCACCAGCACCAGCTTTCCCTCTTTCACAGGCTGTAAAGCTTCTAGCCTGGGTCCAGCAGTCGCTCACACCCCCTATTGTCTCTGTCCTTTGTTCAGTCTCTCTCAGGTATGTCCTTGGGGGGTGGAGAGCTTCTTTCTTTAGCCAGCTGAAGACAAAATGGAGGGGTTTCCTAGGGGTTTAAATAGATTTTCTCCTCTGGGTGGACACCCCTCCCTCCCCCTGTGTAGCATCCAGTTACCAAATGGAGTTGGGGTCACATGGACAAGTCACCTGTCCATGCACAACTCATTTCCTTCTCAGACCAGCCACATTCTTGGCAAAGCTCAGATGTGGATTGGTGTCTGCAAGTTCTATTGTCTGTTAAGTGCTTCGTGATTGGGCACTTAACCTGCACATTCCTTTCTCAAGAAATACAACCAATATTCATAACTTCAACTACAACAATGATACATGCATATAAACGGGAGGAATAAGTTCAGTAGGTCATAACTTTCACAGAGATATGTTACATGGCACATGTAGCATAAAACATAGTCCAGTTACATCATGTATACATTTATAAGCATCTCCCCATAAAGTTTTATGGGGTACACCATCACACTCCCCTTTTACGCTCTCCTGCTCGTGCTTCCTCCCATTATCCCATTTCCCCACTTACTTCAGGGCTTTGGTCTCCTTCCCCTGGTGAACCTAGTTTAAAGCCCTCCTCACTAGGTTAGCCAGCCTGCTTGGGAAGATGCTCTTCCCTCTCTTCGTTAGGTGGAGCCCATCTCTGCCTAGCACTCCTCCTTCTTGGAACACCGTCCCATGATCAAAGAATCCAAAGCCTTATCTCTGACACTTTAGGCCGATTTGACACTTTTTAGCCTTAACAGTTTGTCCTGCCTCCCTTATGCACTCGAAGATTTTTTGTAGCTGCTCCAAGTTGCTACCCATGAATCAGAAAAGATGGCCACATCGTCAAGGTAGGCGACTGCAGATTCTCCCAGTCCCACTAGGAGACTATCTACAAGTTTTTGGAAGGTGGCGGGTGCATTTTGCAGCCTGAAAGGGAGCACATTAAATTCATACAGCCCTACATGGGTGATGAAGGCTGATCTTTCCTTGGTGGATTCATCTAGCAGTACTTGCCAGTACCCCTTGGTTAAGTCTAAGGTAGAGATGAACTAGGCACGTCCCAGTTTCTCCAATAGCTCATTTGTGTGTGGCACTGGATAGTTGTCTGGGCAAGTCACAGCATTTAGCTTATGGTAGTCCACGCAAAAGCGCATTTCCCCATCTGGTTTGGGAACTAGAACCACTGGAGATGCCCATGCACTTTTAGAGGGGCGGATTACCCCCATCTGTAGCATGTCCTGGATCTCCCGTTCTATATCAGTTTTGGCTTGAGGAGCCACCCGGTAAGGTTGGGCTCTAATTGGGCAAGCATTACCTGTGTCAATGGAGTAGTATGCCCGTTGGGTCCATCCTGGGGTGGCTGAGAACATCGACGCAAAGCTAGTACACAGCTCCTTGATCTGCTGTCACTTCATAGTAGACACCTTCAGGCCACTCAGCGTCATCTCCCTGGGCTGTAAACTGACAAACCTTTAATTCTCTGGAATAAAAGAGCTTTAGAGAATTAACATGGTACTCTTTAGGCTTTAGGTTTGAGGTGGGGAATGCTATGAGATAATTAACAACTCCCAGGCGCTCTTGGACCGTAAATGGCCCGTCCCACTACACTTCCATCTTATGGGTCTGAAACGCCTTCAAGACCATGACCTGGTCCCCTACTTTGAAGGAACGCTCTCTGGCATGTTTATTATACGAGGCCTTTTGCTCTTCCTGAGCATCTTTTTGGTTTTCTCTAGCGAGGGCTAAAGAGTTTTGGAGGGTGTTTTGTAGGTCATTTACAAAGTCCAGAATGTTAGTTCCTGGAGAAGGCATTCCCATTGCTGCTTCACGAACTGTAATGGCCCCTTAACCTCACGGCCATACACAAGCAGGGGTGGCTCTATGTTTTGTGCTGCCCCAAGCACGGCAGTCAGGCAGCTGGCGGCGGCATTTCTGCGGGAGGTCGCCGGTTCCACGGATTCGGTGGCATTCCTACGGGCGATCCGCCGGTCCAGTGCTGTCGGTGTTCCCGCCGCCGAATTGCCACCGAATCCGCGGAACTGGCGGACCTCCTGCAGAAATGCCACCAAAGGCTGCCTGACTGCCTCCCTCGCAGCTAGTGGCTGGCTGCCCACCTGCGGCTTGCCGCCCCAGACACGCACTTGCTGTGCTGGTGCCTGGAGCCGGCCCTGTACACAAGTTCAAATGGTGAAAACCCCAAACTGGGATGTGGTACAGCCCTGTAGGCAAAGAGCAACTGCTGCAACACTAGGTCCCAATCGTTGGAGTGCTGATTTACGAATTTACATATCATGGCCCCCAAAGTTCCATTAAACTTCTCCACCAGGCCATTTGTTTGATGGTGGTAAGGGGTGGCAACCAAGTGGTTAACCCCATGAGCTTCCCACAGGCTTGTCAATGTCCCTGCCAGGAAATTAGTTCCCGAATCCATAAGAATGTTGGAGGGCCAACCTACCCTGACTTTCCTCTGGGTGTCTTTTTTGGGAAAGGACCCAGAATATCCACAGCTACTCGCTGAAATGAAACCTCAATTATGGGGAGTGGCTGGAGAGGGGCTTTGACCTGGTCTTGGGGTTTTCCCACTCTTTGGCAGACATCACAAGACCGGACATAGATAGAAACATCCTTGCCCATTCCCTCCCAGTGGAATGACCTCCCCAAACGGTCTTTAGTACAGTTCACCCCAGCATGGCCACTAGGATGATCGTGGGCTAAGCTCAAGAGCTTTACCTGGTACTTAGTTGGAACTACCAACTGTCTCTGAGGACGCCAGTCTTCCTGGTGTCCACCAGAAAGAGTTTCCTTATATAAAAGTCCTTTTTCTATAACAAACCGGGATCGATTAGAAGAGCGGAGAGGTGGTGGGTTGCTCCGTCCCACTGTCCAAGCTCTCTGGAGGCTTTCATCTGCTTCCTGCTTGGCCTGGAACTGTTCTCTTGGTGCTGGAGACATCAGTTCCTCACTGGGTTGTTTGCTTGGGCTGGGTCCCTCTGGAAGCGATGCAGGTGGTGGGGTTGTTTCCGTTGACTGTGAACCGCTCTCCGCTGGTGCACGATGCATGTTTCAGGCTCTGGCTGAGCCTCTTGCGTAGGTTTAGCTGCTGCTGCCAGTGCAGGCTCGGTGGTGCCCTCTGGCGTTGGCGCTGTAGACGGGGTTGCAAGTGCTGGACTCAGTGCTGGCAATGGATCTGGTGCTCGTGGCTTCACCCGTTCCAGTTCTGGGACTGGTTCTGGTTGGGTCATAGAATATCAGGGTTGGAAGGGACCTTAGGAGGTATCTAGTCCAGTGGTCCCCAACCTCTTTGTGGCCAAGAGCACGTTCATGTTTTCAGAAGAGTGTGGCGGGCGCCAACAATTTTTCAAGACTTATTTTGTATTTGTACATTAAATAATATGAAAACCATCATATTTAATATTACATAATGTATGAATCCATAAGATAAAAGAGATAATTTTACATGTAAAAGGTATTAATTAAATTATTCGGCAAATATTCTTTCACCTTACCATGTGCATTTGCTCTTTTTTATTTACCTTTTTTTTGGGGTGAGGGGCGCAGTTCTGGGCAGCGGAGAGGGAAGCCGCAGCCCCGCGCCTGCCGGAGACAGAGAACACCGGCGCCCGCAGCCCGGCCTGCCGGGGACAGAGAACTCTGGGGCTGCGGGCGCCGGTGTTCTCTGTCCCCGGCAGGCACGGGGCTGTGGCTTCTCTCTGTGCTGCCCCAGCCTGCCGGGGACAGAGAACTCTGGGGCTGCGAGCGCCGGTGTTCTCTGTCCTCGGCAGTTGTGGGGCTGGGGCTTCTCTCCCCAGCTGGGCGCTAGTTGGTGGGCAGGCGCCCATAAATGCCCCAGCAGGTGCCATGGCGCCCACGGGCACTGCATTGGGGATCACTGATCTAGTCCAACCCCCCTGCTCAAAGCAGGACCAATCCCTAATTTTTGCCCCAGATCCCTAAATGACCCCCTCAAGGATTTAACTCACAACCCTGGGTTTAGCAGACCAATGCTCAAACCACTGAGCTCTCCCCCCCCCCCCCCCCACCCCGGGACTGAATTCACTACTGCTGTTGCAGTCATTGGTAGGAGGTCTGGTTCTACCACCTCAGTTTGGGGCTCTGGTAACACAGATGAGGCCCTGGTAGAAGGCTCAGGAACAGGGATAGATGTGAAGGCTTGCTTAGTCTGGATGCGGATGACCATTCCCACCCTCTTGGCTAGCTTCACATGGTTGGCCAAGTCTTCTCCCAGCAGCATCGGAATGGGATAATCATAGACTGCAAAAGTCCACGTTTCTGACCAGCCCTTGTACTGGACAGGCAACTTGACTGTAGGCAAATGTAAAGAGTTTGACATGAAGGGTTGAATCGTCACTTGGGCCTCTGGGTTGATGAATTTGGGGTTCACTAAGGATTGGTGGATAGCTGACACCTGTGCTCCAGTGTCCCTCCACGCGATAACCTTCCTGCCCACACTCACGGTTTCCCTTCGCTCTGAGGGTATCTGGGAGGCATCTGGGCCTAGGGACCTTTGGTGTGATTCCGGTGTAATGAACTGCAATCTGTTGGGGTTCTTGGGGCAGTTGGCCTTCACATGCCCCAGCTCATTATATTTAAAACATCGCCCAGCTGACTGGTCACTGGGTTGAGGTGGGTTGCTGGAGAATGGTGTGGTGGACGATAAGGGGTCTGGGGTTTTCCTTGGGATGTAGGTGGGACCTTGGGCTGCGCCCCGATGGTAGGGTGTTGTTTCAGTTTACCCCTTCTGATATTCGCTCCAACTGCTAATAGCTTTGTTTTCCCCCCACCACCTCCACCCATTTGGTTCCAATCTCCTCCGTCTCGATTACAGTTTTGGGCTTCCCATCTAGGATATACCTTTCTATTTCCTCGAAAAACTGCTCCATTTGCATTA
Source organism: Chelydra serpentina (assembly GCA_037349315.1). NCBI lineage: Eukaryota > Metazoa > Chordata > Testudines > Chelydridae > Chelydra > Chelydra serpentina. Next base: position 163,522 of record JBAIAC010000465.1, read on the forward strand.
GGAAAGACAGGTCTTCCAGAGATTTAACACTTGCTCCTGATATCCAGGCATCTCAATTTTTTACAATGTGGTAGGCACATCGGGAAAATGCCACGTCTGTTTTCCACCTTAGAGCTCTGAACCGCCGATGGGCATGCTCGGGTGTTAGCTGCATTCTAATTCTGGCCTTTAAAAAAAAAAAGTTCATAGCTGCTCATGTGTTCTTTGGGCATTTCAGCTGCTACCTCTGCTAAGGGTACACTGAGCTGCGGCCTCAGCTCCACCATATACTGGTCTATAGAGATGCTGTACCCAAGGCAGGCCCTTTCGAAATTTTCTAAGAAGGCCTCTGAATCATTGCTTACCTTAGAGGTGGGGAATTTTTTGGAATGGGGAGCAGTACCTGGAGAAGGACTGTTAGGGTTATCTGGTAGACCCAGCTTAGCCCTTTCCAGCCCTAAGTGCTTCAGCTCTAACTCCATATCCAAGCATTTCACCTCTGCCTCCAAGTGTTTCGCCTCCATTTCCATCTCCAAACGTTTCACCTCTTTCCTCTTCTCCGCTTCCAACTCCAAGCATTTTAAGTCCATTTGTCTTTCATGTTCTGTTTTTGTTCAGCCTCCAATCCGGCTAATTCCAGTTTTTTCTGGACCTCACTTTCCATCATCCTAGCCTTCCTGCGCTTAGCCTAGCCTAACCCGAGAGCTAGGAAAAAACAAAACAAACACACACCAGCTTGTAACTCCAGCTGCTCTCAGCTAAAAAAAAAGGTGTCCTTTAAAAAAAAAAACCAAAAAAAACCCACCACCTCCCTGGTTTTCAAGCAGCCGAAAGAAAAAAATGTGTCCTTTTAAAATCCTGAGGTCTGTGCTTCTGGTTCAAAATGATCCCACCACACTGCCACTATGTCACGGTTCCCTCCCCACTCTGACCTCTGGGGTACAGATGTGGGGACCTGCATGAAAGACCCCCTAAGCTTATTTCTACCAGCTTAGGTTAAAACTTCCCCAAGGCATAAATCCTTTCCTTGTCCTTGGACGGTATTGCTGACACCACCAAATGATTTAGATCAGAATTCAGGAAAAGGACCACTTGGAGTTCTTATTTCCCCAAAATATTCCCCCAAGCCCCTTTACCCCCTTTTCTGGGGAGGCTTGAGAATAATATACTAACCAATTGGTACAATGTGAGCACAGACCAAACCCCTTCGTTTTTAGGACACTAAAAAAATCAATCAGGTTCTTAAAAGAATATATATTTTTTTTAAAGTAAGAGAATCATACCTGCAAAAATCAGGATGGAAGGTAACTTTACAGGGTAACAAAAAGATTTAAAACAGTGGATTTCCCTGTAGGCTCAACAAAAAACAGGAATAAAACTCCCTCTTAGCATAGGGAAAATTCACAAGCTAAAACAAAAGAATCTAACGCATTTTCTTGCCTTTACTTACAATTTCTGTAATTGTAGATGTATCATTTTAGGTATGTTATGTTTTCAGAATATGCTTTACCTGCTTGGTGTCTCTCTCCATCCAGTGAGGGAACAAACAAAAAGAGCACAAACAAAACTTCTCTCCCCATCCCCCTAGTTTTGAAAGTATCTTCTTTCCTTATTGGTCCTTTTGGTCAGGTGCCAGCCAGGTTATCTGAGCTTCTTAACCCCTTACAGGTAAAGTGATTTTGTACTTCAGGCCAGGAGGGATTTTATGTTACTGCATACAAAAAGGTTGTTACCCTTCCCTTTATATTTATGACAAATGCCTATCCCAGTATTTCAAAACATTCACCCTACTACTAATAATGATACAGATGGTAACTGTAATTACCCTAATAAGAATGTGTTGCTATCTGCAATACCACAAGGGCCAAACTGCAATACCAGATTGAAAAAGGATTTTTATGTTTGAATATAAGGTGGTGTCAGACGTACACACCCATACTAGTGTGTACACATGTAGTATATATACACACTACAAATATATGCACCATATCCAAATTACTCATATATATTAATTATATGGGAGTGCCACCAAGGCTCAATCATAAAACTACATTCCTCAATCAAAGTCCCAGGCCTAACATTCCCAGGTTCACCATAAGGGACTACAATCAATAAAATCTGTCCATCAGTCATAAAAGCGAATGTGCAGATAAGGTAAGGACATAACAGTGTTTAGCCCACTGGGTCATCTTCAGTCCATGGATTATGCTTTTCTGGGACAATGGGTAAACATCCTCCCCATAAAAAGACAAAAAGTGAGGGAATGTCATAAGAAGATGGCCTGAACCATAGGGCCCTGTATTAGAGCCCTGGTACTAGGTACAAAACACTCACGCAAATACATTCCAGAAGGGTGGTACCAGAACACCCCAATAAACACATTCCCCAACGATAAAAGAAACATGCTGACCCATCTTAAGGATGTCAGGATGACAGCATGATGAATGGAGATGTATTGATCGAATAGGTACAAGGGTGCCCTAATACGTCAGAGGGTGGCACCCTGATATGTCAGGGGTGATATGTAACTTGTTTGTATTGGTGTATAAAGATGCATCTCAGAGGGAGTGTCTTTGTCCAGCCGAGGGGACAGTGGAAAGTCCTGCCACTGACTGAGCTGCGTCCATTGTCACCCTAACGCTACCCCTAAACCCTAACTCGAAACCCTGACCCCAACACACAAGCTAGCCCTAACCCCCAACCCTAACCCCTACCCCTAAACCCTTACCCCTGACCCTAACCTAACCCTGACCTAACCCAAACCCAAAGATTGTGGGAGGGGAAATAATGAGGGGGACAGAGCAGTCACTCAGAGTGATCTGGATCGCTTGGTACGCTGGACACATGCAAACAAAATTGTTTTAATAAAACCAAATGCAAAGTTACACATCTAGGTACAAGGAATGCAGGCCATACCTACAGAATGCAGCACTGTATCCTGGAAAGAAATGACTCTCAAAAGGATTGGCTGGGCATAGTGGACAAGCAACTTGACATAACCTCCCAGTATTTTGCTATGGCAAAAAGGACTAATGTGATCACTGGAAGTATAAACAAGGGAGTAATGAGTAGGAGTGGGGAGGTGATCTTACTTCTCTGTGTGGCATCAGTGAGACCGATTCTAGAACACTGCATCCAGTTCACGTGGCAACATTTTAAACAGGGTGTTGAAAAAATGGAGCAGGTGCAGAGAAGAGCCACAAAAATTAGTCAAGGGCAGGAGAAAATGCCTTAGAGTGAGAGACTTAAAGAGCTCAGTTTAGTTGAGGGGGGAGGGAAGACAGATTGAACGGTGATTTGATTACAGTGACTACCTTCATAGAGAGAAAATACCGGATACTAAAGGGTTCTTTAATCTAGCAGAGAAAGGCACAAGAACCAATAGCTAGAAGCTGAAACCCAACCAGATCAAACCAGAAAGAAGGCACAAATTTTTAACAGTGAGGGTGATTAACTATTGGAACTAACTACCAAGGAAAGTGGTGGATTGTCCGTGTCTGGATGGTTTCAGATCCAGGCTGGATGCCTTTCTGAAACTTAGGCTTTAGCCAAACACAAGCTATTGGGCTCAATACCAGGGTAACCGGGTGAAATGTAGCTGTCTGTGGTATACCAGAAGCCAGACTAGTTGCTTGCGGTGCTCGCTTTTGGCCTTAAAGTCTGTGAAACCCCATCCCAAAGCCTAAATCTAGCCCAGATCCTTGCCTTTAACCCAATCCTATCCCTAACACCTAACTCAAACCTCACTTGTTTTGTATCATACAAATAGCCGGCTCCCAGCCTCCAGCTGCAGCCCGACCTTCACCCCTCCATTGTGCAGATGTACACAGAAATCCTTACTTCTGTTTTCTCCGAGAGCACTGTCCTGGCTATTTGCTTCTGCCCTGCTAAAACACACACGAATTAACTATAGTGGTGTAAAAATGAAAGTGCCATATCTTTAATTTCACTTCCCTTCCTTGTTCTCGGATATTTCCTGTTTGCTTGCTTGTTTAGAAATAGTGGGCAAGCAGCATCAGTCACATTCCAACTTTGCATTAATAACTGTGAGCTCTCTGCGTACAAAGAGAACAACTGGCATTAGGCAGCTCTCTGAATGCCTTATCAGGGTAGAACACTCTTAGGAAGGGACAGTGTTTGATTCAGTGTTTTACACATCATGAACAATCATAATATTTGCATCTTTGCAGTGAAATGATGGGTGGTGATAGAGACTAAAATAAGGTGGTGTTAATGTGAGAAGTCAGCAACATGAAATTAGACAATGTCAAGCAAGGAGCAGGTTGAGTTAGTTCATGTCATAGTTGTTAATAGAACACAACATTGGTTCACCAAGAGATACAACAATGGCGTAAGCAGGTGGGTAAAAGGCACTGTGGAGACTAGTGTACAGTGCTAAGCGCAGGAACTCATCAGCACGCAGGGTCTCTGGGAAGAGGACCTGAGCGATGGGCAAATAGGACTCGGTGGATTTGCTTATTTGCAGCACCAGGTTGGTGTAGTTGATGCCCTTACAGAAGATTTCTCCCTGCTTGTGTAGCCGCACTGAGCCCAGGGCCCAGGAATCGGGGATGCTGATGCTGGAGGTAATGCTATCGATAAGGTAGGTAGCGTTTTGGAACTGCTCTTTGGCAGGATGGATCAAGTTGTATTGCCTCTCTCGGTGAAAGGTGATATTGTCTCCTCCTCCTTGGCCATAGCTAAGGATGCAGAACTCTGCCTGGGTAGCATTGGTCTGGTGGGCAATCCACACACATTCAGCCAGGCTCCTTCTCCCACAGTATGCCCAGCTGTCTTCGTCAGTGTGGCACCGGTATTTACTGTGCCCATAACGGGCACATCGGTAGTTGTTGTGGCAGGGAAGGCCTCTGGTGGTCACATCAGGGAAGGGGGCGCAGGGTTCAATGCTGTCAAGTGTATTGCATTGGAAAGTTCCCCGGGTTGCTCGGCACTCGCTGATACACACCTTGTTCTCTTGGGAATATTTGGCGTGATACAATTTGGTAATTAGTCCACAGTAGCCCCATTTACCATCCTGCAAATAGCAGCTATTGTAAGAAGCACCCCAGAACTTGCAGGGAGTTGCACAACTTTTTCCAGAAGCCTCCAAACCTGGTTCTAAGGAGCAGTAATCCCAGGCTGCCTTCTTGCCTCCTAGCTGCTTGCACCAGGTGTAACTGTAACCATGATACCCACAAGACTCTTGGCATTGCCCTCCTGAGCTAGTGTGATGAATAAGAATATAGGAGCATGTGAGTGGCAGAATGGCAGCGATCAAGAGCAGAGCCAGAAGGGCACTTCTATGGGGCAGCATCTCTGGCATCTTCCTGAGACCTTGTGAAAAGATAGAATGCAAAAATACTATAATGATCTGGTAGATAGTACAGGCCCACACAGCAGGAAATACAAATGTGTGGTTCCCACAGCGTTCACGATTTGCATTTTATTGCCTCTTGCTGTTTTTTTATCCCTGTGGGTGTTACTTGTCAAGGCTCTAAAAAGGCTTTATAGTTATTGGGGCTAGAATCCAGAAGTCCTGACTCCCAGTATCCACTTTCAATAGGACACCTCCTCTGTTGCCTAAGCTCTACAGTATGGTTTGCATCCACCCCATGGGCCAGATCCTCAGCCTGTTATCCATGAATCTATGCTGACTTATATCACCCGAGCATCTAACTTAACAACCTTCTTTAAAAAAAACCCAATATTTAAAGCTTTAAGTACTGTGGGGGCTCAGTTAGAAGGTATCTCAGCTTCCAGGCTTCACAGCTACCTGGACTTGCCAGGTGACTTTAAACTAGATAGGGATGAGGGGAAACAGGAGCTTTCTGTCAAAGGAGCGACAGGGTATTTCCAACAGACAAGTAAGGCAAGTAGAAAGCTGGCTGATGCAGCATTACAAGGTGTAACCAGGTGACGACTCACCCCTGCAGTGCCTCCTGCTGGTCTCACAGGGAATTAGCTCACCAGCCTCTGGAGTGCCCTCTGCAGGCCGGTGTTCTGCTTGCCGCTGGGCCCCCCGTGTCCCTCCCAGACCCCGATGCCCTTCTGTCTGGGGTGCTGCCCCCCTGGCAGTACCCCCTTAGTCTGCCACCCACTATCCCCACCTTGCCTCAGCCTATAGGTTGCTGCCAGTCATCATCAAGCCCCTGTTCACTGGGGCAGACTGCAGGCTGTATTAGCCAGTCATCATAGGAAAGGGGGGTTTGGATCTGCTGCCTCTGCCTACCCGTGGGCTGCCCCCTGCAACTCCAGTACCCTTTATGGCCTTAGTCTAGGCCTGCAGCCTGGGGGGTTTCCAGGCTGGAGCACCCCAGCTCCTCTGGCCTTCCCCCAGCCCTGCTCCACTCCAGGTACCGTCCCAAGTCTCCCAGCAGCCAGGCCCATCTCCCCCCACAGCTAGAGGAGACTGCCTAAGTGCCTGGCTCACAGCCCTTTTATAAGGGCCTGTTGAGCCCTGATTGGGATGTGGCCCCAGCTGAGCCTGCTTCCCCCGAGCAGCCTGGGAACTGCTCAGGCCTCTCCCAGGGCTGATTTCAAGCCCTTCAGGGCAGGAGCGGGTAACCACCCTGCTACACATGGGTATCAGATTTCATGAAAGCAGACTTTGGGAATGATTAAGGAACAGTGGGAGGAAGAATCCACCATACTGAAGAAAACTGGGGAAATCTAAAGACACTATATGGTACAAGATATGCCAACTCCTTGGAAAAGAAGGAATGCAAGGAACAAGAAGCAGACAAGGGGACTTCGTGGAAACCTGCTAAAAGACTGTAAGTATCAGAAAAAGCTGCACTGGAAATGAAGTAGGAGGCAACCAAACCAAAATAATCACTAATTTAACAAATGTGGGGAACCAAATTGATGTTACATGTTTGCATTTCAATTAAATACTTGATCCTGTGCCTCACTGAACCTTAAATGGAAAAGTAGTTACAATCAGCTTGTACAAAACCACTGAACACTGTTTATGTGAATTGCCAGAACAGTAATGCACTCTAGGGGCAGATAGTCAGTGTAGGACAGCTCTGTGTCGTGAAACACTTGCCCAAGTTTTAATCTAAAGTCATTCTACAAATTGTATCCCAGCTGCTTACTCACCTCCTCTGATCTGAGCGTCCCTCTTGGTGATGTCCCAGCTGTGTCCCAAATCTCATTGAGTAGCATTGGGGGTTAAATACTTCTTGCTCTTTATATGCTGAGCAAATGCCTGGTCCTTGACCTGAGTTTGGAGCAAGCAAACAGGAAATATCCGAGAACAAGGAAGGGAAGTGAAACTAAGGATATGGCACTTTCATTTTTACACCAGTATAGTTAATTCGTGTGTGTTTTAGCAGGGCAGAAGCAAATAGCCAGGACAGTGCTCTCGGAGAAAACAGAAGTAAGGATTTCTGTGTACATCTGCACAATGGAGGGGTGAAGGTCGGGCTGCAGCTGGAGGCTGGGAGCCGGCTGTTTGTATGATACAAAACGAGCGAGGTTTGAGTTAGGTGTTAGGGATAGGATTGGGTTAAAGGCAAGGATCTGGGCTAGATTTAGGCTTTGGGATGGGGTTTCATAGACTTTAAGGCCAAAAGCGAGCACCACAAGCAACTAGTCTGGCTTCTGGTATACCACAGACAGCTACATTTCACCCGGTTACCCTGGATTGAGCCGAATAGCTTGTGTTTGGCTAAAGCCTAAGTTTCAGAAAGGCATCCAGTCTGGATCTGAAACCATCCAGACACGGACAATCCACCACTTTCCTTGGTAGTTAGTTCCAATAGTTAATCACCCTCACTGTTAAAAATTTGTGCCTTCTTTCTGGTTTGATTTGGTTGGGTTTCAGCTTCTAGCTATTGGTTCTTGTGCCTTTCTCTGCTAGATTAAAGAACCCTTTAGTATCCGGTATTTTCTCTCTATGAAGGTAGTCACTGTAATCAAATCACCGTTCAATCTGTCTTCCCTCCCCCCTCAACTAAACTGAGCTCTTTAAGTCTCTCACTCTAAGGGTAGGTCTATACTTACGCGTCCGGTCGGAGGCGCGGGATCGATGTTCTGGGTTCGATTTATCGCGTCTTGTCTAGACGCGATAAATCGAACCAGGAAGTGCTCCGTCGTCGACGCTGGTAATCCAGCTCCACGAACGGAGTAGGCGGAGTCGACGGGGGAGCCTGCGCGCCGCGTGTGGACCCCGGGTAAGTGCTTTTTCATTCGAACTAAGATAGTTCGACTTCAGCTACGTTATTCACGTAGCTGAAGTCGCATATCTTAGTTCGAATTTCGGGGCTAATGTAGACCAGCCCTTAGTAGCAGAACTAAGAATAGAAGCCGGGAGTCTTGATTCCCAGTCTGCTGCTCCTACCACCAGGACACATGATTTGCCTTACTAGCTAAATCAAACCTTATACCCCTGGAATAGTTGTGGAAATTGTTTTTCCAATGCCCTGTGTGAGAGAAGCAGGGTGCTTACTATCATAGGATGAATCACCATGCTGCTGTCGTGGAACAATATAAGAACATCAATTCTGGATCTAAGATAGGAACTGGTCTGAGATTTCCTTGGAGTTTTAAAATATGCCAAGCATTTTCTCATAAAAAGGCACTGTGCTCTTTAGAAAAAGACTTGGTCCTCAGTCTTCTGAGATGCCCATATAAATCACAGCCGCTGCTATTCCCAACCTGAGACTTGAGCTCTTTGAGATTCCTTCTAGCTATTGGTTCTTGTGCCTTTCTCTGCTAGATTAAAGAACCCTTTAGTATCCGGTATTTTCTCTCTATGAAGGTAGTCACTGTAATCAAATCACCGTTCAATCTGTCTTCCTTCCCCCCTCAACTAAACTGAGCTCTTTAAGTCTCTCACTCTAAGGCATTTTCTCCTGCCCTTGACTAATTTTTGTGGCTCTTCTCTGCACCTGCTCCATTTTTTCAACACCCTGTTTAAAATGTTGCCATGTGAACTGGATGCAGTGTTCTAGAATCGGTCTCACTGATGCCACACAGAGAAGTAAGATCACCTCCCCACTCCTACTCATTACTCCCTTGTTTATACTTCCAGTGATCACATTAGTCCTTTTTGCCATAGCAAAATACTGGGAGGTTATGTCAAGTTGCTTGTCCACTATGCCCAGCCAATCCTTTTGAGAGTCATTTCTTTCCAGGATACAGTGCTGCATTCTGTAGGTATGGCCTGCATTCCTTGTACCTAGATGTGTAACTTTGCATTTGGTTTTATTAAAACAATTTTGTTTGCATGTGTCCAGCGTACCAAGCGATCCAGATCACTCTGTGTGACTGCTCTGTCCCCCTCATTATTTCCCCTCCCACAATCTTTGGGTTTGGGTTAGGTCAGGGTTAGGTTAGGGTCAGGGGTAAGGGTTTAGGGGTAGGGGTTAGGGTTGGGGGTTAGGGCTAGCGTGGGGGTTGGGTGTTGGGGTCAGGGTCGGGGTTTCAGGTTAGGGGTAGCGTTAGGGATTAGGGTTGGGTTAGGGTTGATTAGGGTTAGAGGGTTAAGGGGTAGGGTAGGGTTACGGTTAGAGGGTTGGGGGATTAGGTTTAGGGTTAGGTTTCAGGTTAGGGTTTGGGATTAGGAGTTAGGGTTAGCGGTTATGATTTGGGGTTAGGGGCAGGGTTAGGGTTAAGGATTACGGTTAGGGTTGGGTTAGGGTTGGTGAGGGGATAGGGGTTAGGTTAGGGTCAGGGTAGGGTAAGGGGTGGGGTAGGGGTTAGGGTTTAGGGTTCTGGTTGGGTTAGGGTTAGAGTTTAGGGTTAGGTTGGGGTCAGGGGTAGGGTAGGGTTAGGTTAGGCTCAGTGTCAGGGTTAGGGTGAGGGTTAGGGTTAGGGATTATGGTTAGGTTAGGGTTGGGTTAGGGTTAGCTTTGGGTTAGGGTCAGAGTTCGGTTTAGGGTTAGGGTGAGGGTTTAGGGTGTGTGTTTAGGGGTTAGGGTTAGAGGGTTGGGTTAGGGTTAGGTCTAGGGTTGGGGCTGGTGTTGGGTTGAGGGTTAGGGTTGGGTTAGGGTAAGCGTTTGGGTTAGGGTTTAGGATTAGGAGATAAAATTAGGGGCTAGGGTTAGGGATTAGGAGTTTGGGTTAGGGGTTAGGGTTTAAGCTTAGGGTAAAGGCTTAGTATCGGGGGAGGGGGAGGGTCAGGGATAGGTTTGGGGTTGGGGTTACGCTTAGTGTTAGGGTTGGGGGGTTTCAGTTAGGGTAGGGTTAAGGGTGAGGGTTTAGGGTCAGTGTTAGAGTCAGGATCAGGCTTTAGGGTGAAGGGTAGAGTGAGGGTGAGGGGTTAGGAGTAGGGTGAGGGGTTAGGGTGAGCGGTTAGGGGTTAGAGTTGGCATGAGGGTAGGGTTAGGGGTTAGGCTTGGGTTAGGGTTGGGGTTGGGTTAGGGGTGAGGGGTAGGGGTTATGCATTGGGGTTAGGGTCAGGGGATAGGGCTAGGGTTTGGGGTTTAGGGGTTAGGGGTAGGAGTGGGGTTGAGGGTAGGGTTAGGGTTTAGGGTTAGGGGTTAGGGCTAAAAGTTAGTGGTTAGGGTGAGGGTTTAGGGTTAGGGTTGGATTAGGGTTAAGGTTTAGTGGGTTAGGGTTAGGGGGGTTAGGGTTAGGGGGGTTAGGGTTAGGGGGGTTAGGGTTAGGGTTAGGGTTTAGTGTTAGGGGTTAGGGTTTAGTGGTTTACGAGTTTATGGTTTAGGGGTATGGTTAGGGGTTAGGGTTAAGGGGTCAGGGTTAGGGTGGGTTAGGGTTAGGGGTTAGGGTTAGTGTTGGTTAGGGTTAGGGGTAGGGTCTGGGTCAGGGTTAGGGGGGTTAGGATTACGGGGTTAGGGTTAGGGTTATGGGGGGTTAGGGGTGAGGGTGAGGGTTAGGGTTGGTTAGGGTTAGGGGGTTAGTGTTAGGGGGGTAAGGGTAGGGTTAGGGCTAGGTTAAGGTATAGGGGGTTAGGGGATTAGGGGTTGGGGTTAGGGTTAGGGTTGGCTAGGATTAGGTTGATGATTTAGGGTTAGGGTTGGGGTTAGGGTTTAGTGTTAGCGGTTAGGTTAGGGTTTAGGGTTAGGTTTAGGGATTAGGGTTAGGTTAGGGTTGGGTTAGGTTAGGGTTAGGCGTTAGGGTTGGGTTAGGGTTAGTGTTGCTTAGGGTTAGGGTAGGGTCAGGGTTAGGGTTAGGGGGGTTAGGATTAAGGGTTTAGGGTTAGGGTTAGGGTTATGGGGGGGTTAGGGGTGAGGGTGAGGGTTAGGGTTGGTTAGTGTTAGGGGGTTAGGGTAGGGTAAGGGTTAGGGTATAGGGGGTTAGGGGATTAGGGTTTGGGTTGGTTACGATTAGGTTTATGATTTAGGGTTAGGGTTAGGGGTGGGGTTAGGTGTTTAGTGTTAGCGGTTAGGTTAGCGTTTATGTTTTAGGGTCAGGTTTAGGGATTAGGGTTTAGGATTAGGGTTTAGGATTAGGGTTTTGGGTTATTTTAGGGTTGGGTTAGGATTAGGTTAGGGTTTGGGGTTAGGGTTTAGGGTTACGGTTAGGGTTTAGGGTT